>PVLD010006297.1:85554-102132 GCA_004027595.1 Dinomys branickii
TCCTTCCTTCCTTCCTTCCTTCCTTCCTTCCTTCCTTCCTTCCTTCCTTCCCTCCCTCCCTCCCTCCCTCCTTCCTTCTCCCCCTCCCTCTCTTCCCTTGTTCATTCCATCCAGCAGATGTTCCTGGGTGTCCCCTTTGGCCTGATGCTATGCAAGGAAGGGGATTCAGGGGAGCAGCCTCAGGTTCCAGAACCCACAGGCTTGGGGTGGAGCAGCACCCTCCCTACCCACCCAACTTTGTAGAACTTCAGAAACAGGAGGGCTCTGAAGCACATGGCAATGACCTTGGGAAGAGAAGTCTATTCCTGTCTGTCTCTGCCATAACATACCTGCGGGGGAAAAATCCACTTATATTTCTACATGCTCCTCTCTCCCTTGGCCAAGTCCCCTGGGGCTCAATATATCACTCAGCACGGTGCTGTTTGAGTTGTCACGGAAACCTCTGCTGGCCTCATTGCAGCTTCTGGCGCTGGGAACCCTGCCTTTGGGTGTGACTTTTGATTGTTTGGAAGTAGGTTAAAGTAATACAGTGGAGGAGGTGCTTCCAGGTGCTGCGTTCGTGGTAGCTGGGATATTCTAGAGAGGACAGCTGAGGGCCTACATGACGAACGTGGTCCAGCTATGGCTGGGCAGGGCCCATGCTCGCAACCTCTGCAGCTCATGCCCAGCCCAAGGCTGCAGTTTGTGGATATGAGGGCCCATAGGTCAGGAGCAGTGGAACCAGAGTCCTCTGTGGACTTGGCCTGCAGGAGACCTGGAGGGGCCGCACTGGAAGCGCTGGGCTGGAAAGTAATGCCTCTTTTCCTTCACAGCCTGGTACCTGCAGAGTTGAGCCCCTGTGCTGTCTCCTATCCCCCGCTTTTGTAGTCCTCATTCTTTACTCCTCATTTCTCCTGCCTGAAATACCTTTCCCTGCAGGGACTGTATCTGTTTTTTCCACTATTATGTCCCTAGCACCATGCACAATGTCTGGCACATGGAAAGCACTCAAGTGTTTATTGATTGACTGACTGAATGGTTGAGTATACCCATTAGCATGTTCTTTGGCTTTGCAGAGTTGGTTACATAGGTGGATAGTGAAGAAAAGCAGTCAACAACAGAAGACACTGGAGAGCACAGGACTGATTGCTGGGGGCAATGAGTGACCTGGGGAAGTTTTGACAGCTGGTTTCACCTGGAAAAAGTAAAGGCTCTTTACACCAGTGTGTTCATTTGGGACAATGTCCTGTGCAGGCCTGGCTTTGCAGGCTCTGGGAGAGTCGCGTGAGAGCTGTGTGAGAACTCTTGTCCACCCCAAGGGCTGGCCCTTGCCGCAGGTACCTCTTGCTGCCGCAGAGGAACCTGGCTTGGCCTCAGTTCTCCCCACTTCCTGGAACTGCCGGGGACGTCTCCTTCTGTCTTTGAGCTGGAGCTGTGTGCTTAGAGAATGTGTCTTTGCATCGTCTACTGCTGTAGGAAGCAACAGCTCTCTTGCCTCTCCGCAGCCTGTTGGGAACCCCAGGTTTATGCCTCATTCCAAGAAACATGTCCCCCCTGCCCAAGTCTTTGGCACCCTCACAGCGCTCTCCAGCAGGTGCCACCCATGCTGCCTGGCCGTCTCCTGCTGGGCTGTGGCACAGGGAGCTGCCCAGCTGTATGTCCTTCCCCCTTGCTGCTGCCCTCTCCAGCCTCTCATCCCGCACAGCAGTTGAGTGAAGGCCTCACCAGGCCAAAGGGAGCTGCATTCTCTGATTCCTGGAGACACCTTGAAAGATCCGACTCAAATCTGGCCATGGTGCCTGACTTAGTGATCCTGGGTGTTCACTGAACGTTTCCGGGCTTTAGTTTCTGCCTTTTGGGAAGCGTGGTCAGCAGTGTCTACCCACCAGCTTTACCGTGAAGAGTGAGTGTAGCACCTGTCGCTTGCGCGGTGTCAGATACTCGGAGGGCCTCAGAGAGAAGCACACTGTAGGCGTCAGTGCTCCTTCTCCCAGGGGCAGGCGTTGGTCCCCAACTTTCTGTCTCCTAACTGTGAACAGTGTATATGGAGCCGGGGCCCACAGGCAATAAAGGGAGCCTCCACCTAGGAGAGTCAGCTCTGACGGACGCAATAGAGCGACTTACGTTTCCATCCTTATGTGCTAATATGTGCTGCTAGGAGGTTTGGGAAGATTCAGTGAAACTGAATGTTTCCCCAATTTTGTGTTATTGGCACAACTTCCCTAAATCATTACAAAGAAAAGATACAGACATTCCTTTTCAAATCAGTGGGATTTTGTGATTTTACCCAAGGCAGTGAACTTACACAGGCCTGGGGATGGACTCAACCCTCAAGGTCCCCCCACCCCGATACTGTAAAAGGGCTTGTGCACAGTGATCTGATCATCTATATCCTTGGAGCTTTTGAGTAGTGATGTTTACTTATTAAATAGGATACATATTTGTTTCTTTTTGCAGAGAATTATTCATTCCCAGCTGGGCTTTGTAGATGTCCAACACTTCCATGCAGTTTTCTGAGTGAAGAGCCAGTCCACTCAGGTGGATGTCTGAATGTCTGTCTGTCTGTCTGTCTGAACACCACTGTCTGTCAGTCCAGCCCTGGCAGCTAGAGGCCTTGCTAACCAGAGTGAAAGAGCCAAGCAATGTGAACCTGTAGGAACCTATGGGACCTGCTCCTTGTCACTTCTCTTGGTCAGGTCTCCACTGACCACGTTAAACAGGCTCAGGAGAGAAAGAAAAAGGCATCCCCAGTGCCCATGCCCAGCCTCACATCCCAGCTTGGGACTAATTGTGGAAAAGTTCCCTTTTGCTGGTCTCCACCTCGAACCTAATAGGCTTTCTCTGCCCCCAAGGCTTCTGCGGCGGTGCTAGAGTCCTCTGAGGAATTTAGGAATTCCAGACACCAGCTCAGGCGCCTCCACCTGTACCTTCCTGCTCCCCAGCTGCTCCAGGGTTGTTTTCATAAGGTGCTTTTAAAAGGTGGAAGGTGAATGACTTTGGGCAGATGATGAGCCTAATTAAGCTTAATGCCTCTTTACCGTGCAGGCTCAGAGGAGTGTCCCATTCGTCTCTTTCAGCTCCAGGGCAGAATGGAAATCCTGATGAGGCCGGAAGCCTTCCAGCAGGCCTGGCTCTGCCTCTGATCGCATCTCTCAGATTGCCCCTCCCCGGGTCTCTGGGGAGCCGGTCTCCTGGAGCAGGCAGGCAGGAGCAGTGACCGCTGTCTTCCAGTAGGCCTCACTTTGGACCCAAGAAGGGGGGTCAGAAGCAAGGTATCTCAGGCCCAATGGCAAGACACAGCTCTCCAGTTGCCATAGGAATGAGATGCTAATAATTCTGGGAGTCCTGCCATTGTTCTGTGGCTGTGGCCATAGCCTGGTCCACTCTGTCGCCTCAGCTGTGAAGCAGGAGGGCGCAGGGGAGAAATCTCACGCCATTAGCTCAGGCCAGGTTGGTATCCCTGCTCCCTGCCCATGTCCACTCCCATGGAGAAGACATGGAGAGGCAAGTTCACAGCCTGGGGGAAATCAGAGAAGATGGGCAAGGAATGGAGACATAAGGCAAACAGCCATGACTTACTGAACCCGTGTGAGATACTCCATTCCTGGACTTGAACTATCTCACTTAATCCTTACAGGACCTCTGTACAGTGGGTTCAGCTTTTATGTCCTTGTTACAGAAATGGAGGTCCAGAGGGGTTAGGAAATTTGCCCAAATTTCTACAAGCATAGGAGTAAATACCAGCCTGTCTGATTCCAGAATCTGACCTTTCTTTCCCATGGATGAGGCACGCATGGATGCTCAACTGAATGAATGAGCAAGATAGAAACAGAAACAAATACAAACGAACAAAAAGGCGGGTTGCGATTTTCCCAGCCCTCTGCTGTCAGGCATCCGGCAGCAGGTATCAGTGCCCATGTTGGAACGGGAAACTCAGATAACAACCTTTTCCGTGTGAATAATGGCGTGAGCCAGTCCCCAGACATACGGCACAGAGAGGCCAGGGTCAGAAGAACCCGCATCTGACAGTGCCTGGCTCTTACCATGGACATTTAGGCAGTATTTTCCCTACTCCGTTATGAATAGCCTGTCTCAGGGGTCCCAGTCCCACCTGGTAGCCAAGAGTTTAGGTGACTAATGCTTGGGAAGAACCTTTTTCCTACAAACGATCAAAGAGTAACTCAAAAAGCAGGGGCACTTGGGCTGGAAGGGACCTTGAGGTCTTTAACGTGGCATTGCCCAAATCACAGGAGACCAAACTGGAGGACTGTGGAATGAGAAAGTGAAGGTCTCCTTGCCCATGGTGGCACCCAGCATGAGGTCAAGTCAAGAACCTGCCTTTGGAGCCAGACAGCCAAGTGAGAACTCCAGCTCCCTACCGCCTGCTCTGGGACCCTTCAGTGTCCTCAACTGCAGATGGGACAATATTGACACTCGCCTCATGGGCCTGCCATGAGGGATGAAGGCTGCGGAACCCCTGGAGCAGTGTCTGGTACAGAGTAAGTGCTGTGTGGGTGTTCATGAAATGTAAACCTTGGGCGCCATTGAAAAATGCTTTTAAGTAATTTTGGGTGAGAACTGTAGGATGCAAAATTATGTCCATTATGCTTCTAATTTTATTTGTATGTACACACTGATACAAGTGTGAATAATGACTATGTCTATGTTATAAAAATTTGGATTTTTTCTCTTTCAGATATTCTCCATTTTGTTTCTACAGTGAGCATGAATTACTTTATGATTTTTAAAAATCATATTTAAAAATATAAAACAGACTGTTACTTCAGGCCAGGCTCCAACCCCATTAAGGTACAAGATCAGTTCTAAACACCGAGTATTGCGCCCCTCTGTGAGGTTATGTGCTCTTGTTTGGAGACAGTGAAAGGTATTGTATGCCGCATGGGAGGATCTGGTGGGGAACATCTGGGTCATGCCTGTTCGGCTGCTTCTTCCGTGGCCAGCATGCCTAGGGAGAGAGGCTGGGCATGGGCTGTACCACTTCTCCTGAAGGCCCCTACCCCCTGCACAAATGTTGCAGGTACCCCTGTGAAGAGTGGACACTCCTGACTGAGCTGACCTTGAGTACTTGCTTTCCAGAAACAGGCACATTTAACATCTTCATGGATGTTGCCTGTCTTTCTTGCTGGGAGCTGGTCATTCTAAAACACATGTCTTTGAAGATGCCAGTGAACTTGAAACTTGCCCCGAGTTCAGATCCAGTACAAAGTCTTTGGCTGGGTGAAACACTTCTGCCTTGTCTTGGCTCCCTGGGAAAAATGGTGATTTTGTCACAGAAAATGCAGATTTGAGGAGGTGATCTCCTGGCTTTGGGGAGAATTTTCAAAGAGAAGTTTGGCTGATTGAAGCCAACATTTCATAGATCACTATATTATTTTCAGATTTAAGATTCAGTTTATGTATTGATATATAAATGGGCTAATTTCTCTCCTAAACAATGCCATTAGAGAGGACTGTGAGGACAATCACAGCCCAAGAAGAAAGAAAAAAATCACAGCTTTTTAGCAAGGATGGACTGCCTCAAAAATCCTCACGCTGGATTTGCACTAACGTACTCATGTCAGGACTGAACCTGCCTCAGGACAAAGACCAGTTGTGCTGGCTCATACTATATGAGTCTGATGTTTTCTCTCATACAAAATGCCCTCATTTTCAGGAAAATGATTAGAGCTATAGGTCTATCTTGATAAGTCAGAAGAATGTGTTAATTTGGGTTCATCTCAAAGTTAATTTGAGATTCTAGAAATGATAATTTTTGGCTAAGACTTGATTCAGTTTCTCAACTTTTTATTTAAAAATACCTGAGAAACATTTATCCAGTCAATTACATCAGATTTGTAACCCTCTAGATATTTTAGAGGACACTGTAGGTCTGCAGAGGACTTCAGGTTCCCAGCGCGGCTGTCCCCGCTCCTGTCGCAGGCTCTTCTCACCCTCATCACGGCCCCCAAAGCCAGCATATTGTCAAGTGTGTTTAGCAAGTGAGAAACTCAGGCTCCAAGAAGTTAACAGGCGTGGCTGAGGGTCCCTAGCTAATGAATGACAGATCTTGAATTAAAACCCAGCTTTTTTGCCTCCCAAATATCAAAAAATCCACTGTCTTCCATGATGCCCAAAGCATGTTCCTTGCCAGGGCCAGAGAAACTGACTGGGGCATGTGCTTGACGAAAGACCAACGAGGGAGTTACTTGGAAAACAGCATCACGACCTCGGGTACCTTTGTTTTTGTGGCCTCTGAACAAACCTCCCAACCATAAAGGAGAGGTTTTCCAGGCCCGGAGAAGCTGCTTTGAATGTGCATTTGGTTTGCTTTTACAGTTCAGAGGAACAGTATAATGGATAAAATTACCAGGATGGCCTGTGAGAGAGTAGGTTAGAAATCCTTTTTGGTGAAGCCTGTAATTCTCTCCTGTTTCTCTCTTCTCTCCTTGTTCACCATGTGCTGTGACCACTCCTGGACTAGTCTTGCCTCAGAAAATCTTGTCCAGTGGACATACCTACATCCTAAGACCTCAAGTTGCCCCTGGAATCAGCTGGCTTCCCCCTCCTACTGCCTTGCAAAGATACTGCTTCTCAGATACTTGGATACCTGTATTCATCATAGTCACTGGTTTGAGGGAGAATCTTCTCCAGCCACTCTTCTTCCCCTATTTCTTGCACTGTTGCCCTTGAACTGTTAATGGAGAAAACGGCATCAAAGATCAAATTTAATGGTGACTTACTTATCAAGTTCTACCTAGATCTATGAATATAGCTATTTCACATTCATTATGGTTTGGATTCTAAATGGCTTTCAAAGACCCATATGCCAAAGGCTTGGTCACTGATGTGTGGTTCTATTGGGAGGTGATGGGACCTCCAGGAGGTGAGGCCTACTGGAAGAAATTTAAGTCAATGGGGACATGTCCTTTGAGAAGATATTGGAACCCTTGTGTATTCCTTTCTTTCTCTTTTCTTCCTGGCAACCATGAAGTGAGCAATTTTGTTACACCATGTGCTCACTGCCGTGATGTTCTGTCTTCCGACAGGCCCAAAGAACAGGGTCAAGTGACCATGGACCGAAACCTCTGAAACCGTGAGCTCAAATAAATCATTCTTTCACTGAGTTCATTTTCTCAAGTATTTTGTTACAGCAATGGAAAGCTGAATAACACAGCAGTGAAAGGAGACCCACTCATTTCCATGCATGCCTGCATGTGTCCATCCATACAGTTACTTATGTATAAACTTATTCACCCATCATTTGTTACTATGGAATTGGAGTACCTGCTTGGTAGGTACTTGTTAGGTACTGTGTTACCTAACAAGGTACTGTACACTGGTGTGTACAGTGATGAGGATTATGAATTTTACTCCAGGAGAGATCCCCAAAATCACACTCCAGAATAAGCCATGCTATGATCAGAGAATTATAAGATACATGTTCTACTAGTAATTGCCTCTGGATGAGGAGTGTGCATACATCTCAGAATATATATGTATTTCCTTGCTTCTACATGAAATAAGAGTGGAAACTGCATAGGTAAAGAGGGAAATTTCTATAGCTGAGGATTTCTTACTAATTAGTTATTGGTTATTTATTAGGGAATTTATTCGGAGATTTCATAAGGGGGTTATTTCTACTTTGAATAGTTATGTAAATCATGATAGTGGAGGAAAGAGGCAGAATTTGTTTATTTACTGAACTGAAGTCATCTTTGAATTATGGTTGCAGCTCTACTGTTAATTTCTGTGAAATCTTGGGTAAATGTCATTTTTAATGTGGAGATTCTACTTGTTTTCATCGTTCACAAGAATATTATGCTGATGTGAATGTGCTTAGGAGTTTTGTTTTAAAGCAAATAAATGTAAGGCATTGAAAGATGTGCAGTTGAATGAGTCTTTGGGCAAACAGTCCAAGCTTGGAGACATGTTCAGGACTGAGGGTGCCATAGTTAGTGTGACACATCGTTGGTTTGTCTGGGACAGTCCTGATTCATGACTGAAATCTTGGTGTAAGTATTAAGATTATTATCTTTTTTCTCAAAACTTTCTCGGTTTGGAAGATAAATTACACAGCCACTATGTTTTAGGTTCACTGTATAGTGGGAGTTGGAGCAGGGCTGGACTCAGTCATGAAGATCAGGGCTTGAGCCTATGTAGCTCAAATCACAGTGAGCAACTGCTGTCTCATGGAAGGACTCTGCTGTTGGCTTGGAATGGCTCCAAGTGGGCCAGCTAATGAAATGATTCCCAGAAAGAAAGCTGCATTTGAGGAGGGCAGGATTCCACATGGGGCCATGCTCTTCCTCCCCTTCCTGTGTGGCTGGGCACCTCCAGGGCATGTGTCAGTGCATGCATGATAGTGACGTGTGGAAGTGCTGTTACAGGCTTGGATTGCTCCATTGCAGCTGGTTCTAAATGCTGTAAGTGGGTGGGCTGGTGGGACATAGAGGGTGCCTTCTTCCACCTCCACCCTAGTCTCCTCAGACTGGTCAAGATGGACCAAGAAGACTGAATTCTCTCTGGTGTCCAAGACCCTGACTTCTGTTAAAAAGAGGATAGTTTGTGTCTTTTGAGAGACATACTGCTTCCCGGAGTGGCCTGGGGCACATCCTCAGCTCTTAATTGGAGAAAGGAATGTGAGGGGGTCATGTCCCTTTAATAGGGTGTTTTGGTTAATAGAGGATTTTATTTAAAAGCAAGGGCACATTTTGGAAGCTGAGATTCAGTGGACACACACTGGTTCTCCTCGGGGTAGAAGGGGCCTGGGCTTAGAATCATACCTTCTGAGCTCCTCTAACTTTCCCTTTGCTGTTGATCCCTTATATGGCTTTGGGCCGTTGTGGTTCCTCCCAAACCTGTTTTTCTTTTCTAATCTGCAAATTGGGGTCCTTACCCCAATGATCTCATACTACCTTACATACCTCTCACTTAGGAAGTTGGGGAGCTTTGTAAAGTCATAACATTATTTTATACACTCACCAAGAATACACTGAGCACTTGTTATATGACAAATATCATGAGGTGGGTGCCAGGAATACAACAGTAACTGAGATGGTGCCCTAGAGCTACCACCACCCTAGATGGTGCCCTAGAGCTCATAAGAGACTAATGTGAACAAGTAAATAAATGGGGAGATGAAATGGTTGATTACCGTGTTACATGGTGTGGTAGATTGACAACTGGTGTTCAAGTTGTAACACCCAGCTAAACTGTATTAGCATGGGTGCTGGGTATGGAAGGCCCACCTGAGGATTGTTGCCAACAAAATAAAAAGAGAAAGACGGGGTGCTGTTGGTTCTGGAGGAGCCTGTCATTCTGGCTTTTCTGATATAAACTTTGCTGTTCTCATCATCAGAAGAGCTTGGGACCTTGATACTGATGAGAATGGCTGTGATTCTTTTTAGAGGAGCTCTGGTCTTTACTTTGAGCATAATTTTCTTGCTCCAGAAGGGAAGGTGGCGCACTATTGAATCTCCTGGAGAAGCCTGTTGTGCAGGCTTTCCTGATTCGAACTTGGCTATTTTCATTGTCAGAGGGAGCTTAGGACCTCATTGCTGAGGATGGTTGTGGTACTTTTCAGGGGAGTTCTGGTCTTTAATTTCAGTGTTGTTCCCTGGCTCCAGTGCAAATCCCTCAGCCTACTAGCACAGATCCTTCATCCCACTGGCACACACTTTCCAGCTTGCACCACTGACCTTTGGGCCTTCCCAGCACAGATGTGTGAAACAGACTTGCATGAGGCATTGTCATGGGCTGTAGGACATTAGCTGGATTCATTCAGGACATTGCCGTGGGATCTAGGCCCTCAGCTGGATTCTTTGGGTCTCTCATGTGTGGACAGATTTTCTGCACTTTTATGTAGACCACTGTTTGGGTGACTATTATAATATAATCATATAAATTATGTATCTTGTATCTTTTCCTTTGCAAACCCTGACTACCTCACATGGTGTGAAGAAAACATACAAGATTCTGAGATAGAGCAGAAGGCACCTGGGTAAGGAAAAGGGGTACTTCGTAAATAGTGTGATCGGGGAAGACTCGTCTAAGTTGTGAGCAACAGGAGACAGTGGTGAAGGGCTGTAGAGCCATGTCCCAGGCAGAGGGATACATTCTGAGTCCTGTTACCATCTCTGGCATGTGACCTATGGATCTTTTTTATAAAGATCATGGAAGTAGACTGATCCCATTTGGTTAAAGATTACTTCTTCCAGGATAGAGAATTAAGTGGAAAACAGAAGGTGCAGAAGAAGAGTGTATAAGTACTTTATTATCAGTATAAAAAGGGGATTTGCATATATTTCTATATACAGATATCTCTAGAAGCATACAACAGAAACTGAGGGTTATACAAAGAAGATTGTCTGAGGGACCAGAGTAAAAGAGAGATTCACTTTTAACTACATATCCATTTTTACTGCTTTTTTTTTTTATCATGTACAAAAATTATAATGAAAACTCCATTTTAAGAGTCAGCTATAAATGTATACTTATTTTAAGTAAATGTCTATAAGCCATTTGGTAACAAAAGTTGAGGGAGGAGCATACAGCCACTTCCATTTGCCTAGAAAACAAGCTTGGTCTGGAGCCAAGGCAGGGTCTGGGGCCAGCTCTGACATGGCGAGCCCAGGAGCAGTGTAGTGACCCAGGGGAACCATCTATATATTTCTGTGGCCTTCTCATGGCACACAGGGTGATGCCCATTTCCCCTTTCTGACATTTATACCTGACTGACTATATTGCTTTGGGTCTGAAAATCACAGCCCCCAACCTTCAAATGTGTGCTGATTTTTAATATAATTATTTGTGTGCATGTTCCCCTAAAGCTCCTCATACTTCATTAAGTATGGGATGTACATATTCAGGTTCATTTATTCTGGTGGGTTATTTATCATCCTCCGTCTGTAGTCTTTCCAGGGTAGTGAGGCCAGGGGTAACAATTTCTTTCATCATATACAGTATTAGGAAAACTTCTAATAAGCTTAAAGAAAGCCAACTGAATGATTAAAGAATATACTGAAATTAGTTTAATTTTCTATTTTAATGTGTAATTTGCTCCTTTGTTATTATTTAAGCTCCTAAAGCATGCTTATGTTTATTTTTTTGCCCAGTACTTCAGCTACTTGGAATACTCTGCTCTCCAGATCAGAGCTAATAACTACTGAATGGAGTTTATTGAACAGTCCAAATGGTCCAAGGTACATTAGATAATAGCACTTTTACTTTTACCACATAAAATTACATTCAGAGAGCTATTCTCACTCTATACACAATTTTTGTAGAATTTTCAATTCACATGTCTACAAAAAATTAGAATAAAGAGACTGAGGTAAAAACTGGTACCTTGCTATCAGCAAAAAATGACAGCCTAATAGCACAGGAAAGAAATATAAAAGGTAGAGGCCTGATTTCAAAAACATAGTATTGGAGAATGAATTAATATTAGGGCAGATGTTTTCAAATATTATAGCAATAGATGTACAATCAATGGTTCTGCATATTCAATGTAAATTATGTTTTAAATCTTTTGTTTAAGGAGGGTGGAAGCTAAAATGATAAATTTTTGACATTTTTTAAAAAGAAAAAATAGTTAAAAATTTAAAATCCTGTGATCCCTTTGAATATATTCTTAACATGATAAAGCATATTTGTCTAAATAGCCAACATTGTAGAAAATGGGAAAAAACAGAGACATTCTCATAAAAACTCATAATATTAATAAAAACCCCTCATAATATTATGGAAATGTCCCCATCTCTACTATTTAACCTCACTCCTTTTTTTATGGAACCCAAAACAAAAGGCATAGCTGCTGAAAAGAAGAAACAATCATATCACCACTTTGAAGTTGTATAATTATCTTTCAAGAAAACTTAAAAGCATCAATAGAAATACCCATATTTATAGCATCACAATTCATAATAGCTAAATCTTAGAAGCAGCGTATATGTCCATCAACACATGAATGGATAAAGGAAATGTATTTACACACAATGGAGTAATACTTGGCCTTAAAGAAAGTTAAATTTGAATCATTTATAGGAAAATGGATGCACCTTGAAGCCATAAATGTTAAGTGAAATAAATTAGACACACAAACTTAAGTATTGCATGGTTTCTCTTATATGAGAAGCCCAAAGTATAAATAAAGAACAAAATAAAGGTTACATGATAAGAAGTAGGGAGATAGACCTTTCTCAAGTGCGAAGGAGATCAAAAGATGGAAGGTTTGGGAAGGAGGGGAAAGAGAAGTGAATAAAAAAGAACGAAGATGTGTCACATACACGTACTAGCTATCCACAAGGAATGTAATCATTATGTACTGCAAACATGTACTAATAAAAATAAAAAGGAAATAATATTAGCATTAATAAGAGAGTTCAGAAAGATGGACAGGCAACATAAAATGCTTTATAGGCTATAGTTTTTATGAGTTTCAGCAACAGCTATTTGGAAGAGTTTAATACAAAAGAGCTCTTCTTAATTATCTAACATAAAATACCTATATGTAAATTGAATAAGAAATAGAATGAATACTCATAAAATTATAAAACATTTCCAAAAGTCATTGAAAGTGATTTGAATCAGTGGAAAAGCATACCATGTTCATGAATCGGAAATCTGTTGTGAAGAATACGAGACAGTACTACGTGCAGGACTAAGGGAAGAGCACTGCAGTTAAGTTCATTGTATCCCAGTGCCAGTTTTTCTACTTACTGGGTATGGAATTGCTATGTCTTATATTCAGATGTCCCCTAAAGCCTCATGCACTCATAGGTGGGGCTTTTGGGAGTGACTGGATCATGGTTGTGATACTGAATTATTCCACTGATTGGTTTAGCTCAGTTCTGAATGTGACTGAATGCATTTACTGAAGATGAAAAACCCCTCCTGTGTGTAAGTGGCACCAACAGGCTTGTAGCCTGAATGGAATACAAGGGGAAAGGAAGCCGAAGGGCGTCCTGTTTCTCCTCTTCCAAGCCCTTCTGCTGGGCTTCCCCGCCTTAGAGCCCGCTGATTATGGACTGAAACCTCTGCAAGCTATAAGCTAAAATAAACTTTCCTCCTTTAACTTGTCGGTGCTGGGTATTTTGTCTCAGCAACAAGAAAGTAACTAGGACAATAATCTTGGTAGAATTACTTAATAACTTTGGACCTCAATTTCCCCATCTATAAAATGGAGACAACAATAATAGCATCTACTGCACACAGTTGTTATTATTTAATATGCGTCAATGCTGTTTAGAGCAGTACTTGCCACATAGAGATGGCTAAGTAGGAGCTACTGTCATTTTAATATTAATTTATCTAAATTAAGGTTTCAATTTATGGAAATACCGAGGGTATATTTTACAAATGTTGTCTGGTTACTAACAAGCTGGCAAGAATAGTCAAGAAAAGTTTGAAAGAACATGAGTTCCAGGGGAATTTTGATGTAGAAATATTTATGTATATATCAAGGCCTTTGTAATAAAAATTATAGTTCTTACATAAGAATTGAAAGAAATCAATGAAGAGAAAAAAGCTTAAGAATAGGTCCAAATGGATAGTAGAATATATCTTATTCAGCATTTTACAGTAATGGAAAGAGTTATTTAATATATATATATATATATTGGGGCAATTTTTCAATTACCAAAATATTAAATTCTCATTTCATATCAGTATTTATTAGAACCATGTCCACAGGGATCACAATTACTTGGGGGTGGTTCTTAAATTGTGGATTCTCAAGCTCTATTTCAGAGTGTATGTGTAAGGGGGTGCAGTGCACCTAATTCCCATTATACTGTGGGAAATGCAGCCCTCTGCCATATATCCAAATACTTTCCAGATGATTGGGAGGGATAAATGTCAAGGTCATTATCCTCAAGCTAGAAGACAATATTTACGTTCTCTTCCATATTTCTTAAAGTTCAAAAAAATATGAATGTACAATAAAAAGGGCAAAGAATATTAATAACCAAATCAAAAGAAGTAACTTAAAGCCAATAAACATATGGGAAAATGCCAAATTTCACTGACATTCAGAAATGCACATTAAAGAAATATACCTTTATCATATCTCATAAGGGAAAGTATGTGAAATACTACAGGATCCAGCAATGTAAGGATACAGTGAACGGCCACTTTGATATTCAGGTGATAAGCCGGCACACTGAGCCAGTTTGCTGAAGTGCTTTATTTTCTCTCAAGAGCCAAAAAATATCCTTAGTGAGTGGCCAAGCCATTGAAATTCTAGGAATGTATCTTGAGGAAGAGTCAGAGATTCATATGTAGACTTATATATGCAGGAATTTCTTGTAGCATTGTTTTAACAGAAACAATTGGAAACAGCTGAGATGTTCAACAATATGGTAACAGTTACCTAAGTCATGGTCCATTCATATGATGAATACTCTGCGGTCATTAGAAGTCATGTTTTTTTTTTTTTTAAAGAATCTTGTCATTAAGTGACATGAGAAAATGCTCACCATGTGCTAAGTGGAAACAGCAGAATATAAGCCACATGTAGCATGACTTCTTTTTATTAAAGATAGTCAAAAACACAGAAAAAGGATTGCAAGAAGGGAGGAAAATGTACCAACACATTGCTGGAGCTTTATTCTGGGCAGTTAGATTTCAGCAATTTTCATGTTTTTCTTTTCTTTTTTTTTTTTCTTTTTTAAAAAATAAAAGCACAAATACATATTAACAGACACAAATTAGCATAAAAATAGTACAATCAAAACTGATTTACAGACAAGGTGACATGGACTCAACAGTGGTTGTTGCTTTACCTATTGATATCTTCGAAATGTATATACATGAACACAGATACAGACATGCAAAATTGGTCAGACAATTAATCATCTCAACAACAGAAAAACACAAAAAACAAAAAAACAAAGACAAAAAAAACCACCATCAAAAAAAAACCCGTCATCAATTATTCCTTAGCATTAAGTGATATAATACAATAGTAGAACCATGTTAGCCCTCCTGCATATATGTATATTCATATATATATACATACATTTTTGACTCTTTCTTTTTTCCTTTCCCTCGTCCCATCCGTTCTTTGTTTTTGAACAGATTTCCTTCATGTCTCTTAGTTTATATTCCCACCCTCAGGTTCTTACACCAGTGATAAAATACGTTGCCTGCACATGTACCACTGATTTATTTCACTTATGAGTATGGACTCCAATTTTGACCACTTGCCTACAAAGTCCCCAAAACTGTCTTTCTTTATAGCTGAATAATATTCCATTATATAAAAATGCCACAATTTTTTAATCCAGTCTTCTGTGGATGGGCACTTGGGTTGCTTCCCCATTTTAGCTATTACAAATTGTGCTGCTATAAACATGGGTGCACATATATCAGAGTGATATGATGTTTTCAGATCTTCTGGGAAAATACCAAGAAGGGGAATAGCTGGTTTGAATGGAACCTCTAGACCTAGTTTGCGGAGAAATCTCCAAACAGCTCTCCACAGTGGTTGCACCAGTCTGTATTGCCACCAGCAGTGTAATAGAGTCCCTATTTCTCCACAGCCTCGCCAGCATCTGTTATTGGATAACTTTTTCATACTGGCCAGTCTTACTGGGGTGAGATGAAATCTAGATGTTGTTTTTATTTGCATTTCTCGAATGACTAAGGATGTGGAACATTTTCTCATATATTTATTTGCCATTTGTATTTCTTTATCTGAGAAGTGTGTATTCATCTCAGATGCCCATTTCTGGATTGGGTCTTTGAATTTGGACCGATACATGTTTTTTAATTCTTTGTATGTTCTAGATAGAAGACCTTTGTCTGAGGGACAGCCAGCTAGGATTTTTTTCCCAATTTGTGGGTTTTCTTTTCACTTTGCTGGTGATTTCTCTAGATGTACAAAATCTTTTCAGTAGGATGAGGTCCTAATTATTGATTCTTTGAAGTGTTTCCCTTGCAGTTTCATTTTTGTTCATGACTCTCTGCCTACTCCTATGTCTTCAAGATTTTTACCTACTTTCTCTTCCAATAGATTTAGAGTTTCTGTTTTAATATTGAGGTCTGTGATCCATTTTGACCTGAGTTTGGTGCATGGTGATAGACTGGGGTCTATTTTCAGTTTACGGCAAGAGGCAAGCCAGTTTTTCCAGCACCATTTATTAAACAGGCCTTCTTTTTTCCAGTGGGTTTGGTTGACCCCTTTGTCAAATATTAGGTAGCTTAGTGGGTTTTTCGTTATCGTTGCATCTTCCAGTCTGTTCCATTGATCCTCAGGTCTGTTTTTAGCCAGTACCAGGGTGATTTTATTACAGTACCTTTGTAGTATAATTTCAGATCAGGGACTGTGATTCCACCTGACTTATCCTTATTGCCCAGGATTGCTTTTGCTATTCTGCGTATCTTCTGGTTCCAGATGAATTTGAGGCATATTTCTCTAGATCTGTGAGGTATGCTAATGGTAGTTTGATGGGAATTGCATTGAATCTGTACAACAGTTTTGGTAGTATGGCCATTTTTACAATGTTAGTTCTTCCTAACCATGAGCAGGGTATGGTTTTCCATTTATTGAAATTCTCCTCAATCTCCTTTTTCAGAGTACTGTAGTTTTCTTTCTTT
>PVLD010006298.1:0-102031 GCA_004027595.1 Dinomys branickii
TTCCCCTCCTCCTCCCTTCCCCTGTGCTTCCCTTTCTTTCGTTTCCTTTTCCTCTCCTCCCCTTCCCTTCCCCTTCCTCACACCTGCACACCCCCCACCCCTGTAGCTATAGTATAGAGGTCTGAAAGTGCAGTGTTTGATTGTCCAAAATACAGAACTGTCTACAAGTCAAATCATCTACTTTGGCTTTTGCCTCATTCCATCCTGCCCGACATATGCTTACATATGACAAACTCCTCTCTACTAGCAAACTTGTGCTTCTGTGAGTGTCTGAAGGCCAGATTCTCATGGTGAAATGTCTGTGGATAATCTCAGTGTGGGTATCCTTAATGCTTTTAGGCAATTCTGCAGATGTTTCCAGTTTCTAAGACTTCTTATTGCTCTTGGAAATGCCCTGAGAATTACTTTTTTGTAGGAGGCTGGGGTTATTACTAGCTGATAGTTGCCTCAGCTGCATGTGAACATACATTGATTAAACAAAAACCTAATCTTCAAGCTTCGCAATTTTTTTAAAGGAAGGGACTTCATTTCTTGTTCTTGGCTGGAGGCTTGGGAGGATAACAGCCTGTTCTTGTGATTATTGTTCTCAGACCTTCTTGCTGTATGGTTTTAGTGCTCATTTAAATACAACTTCTAGTTTCTTCTTTGTTTCTGTTGGGAAAGTCTCATTTTTTTTCTTGGGTGGGAAAACTATAAAAGAATGGTAATAGGAAGAGGCTTTGAGACCTAAAGAGTAGCCAGAAAGAGGGGCCTTGCTTTATGACGCTGGCGACAAAGGGACCAGGGAAGTTAGAAAGAACAGCTTTGGCCCAAGAAGAATCTACTCTGGCTAGTGGAAGGCAAGCTTTGGCAGAATGCAGAGGCTGAATGGAAGACCCAGACTCAGTAGAGTCCCTCAGAGTGCCACGTTGTCTGTCCTGTGGTAGAAGGAACGAGGCGTGTCTTACTAATGTTGGTCCTGGTAGGGAGGACAACCTGGTAGGGAGGACAGAACTGGAGGGCGGCAGGGCGGAAAGAGTTCATGAAGTCTAAGGTCCACGCAGCATTATCTGGCACCAGAGAGGAGAGGAAGGAAGCAGAGAAACTGGTGGAAATCATCCTGTTACAGGCTTGCAATCGACGCTTTGGTCACTGTTTTGGAGAAAGAAATCATGCTCACACTGTTCACAGGCAGATGTTTCCCCAGCCCTGTACTTATAAATTGCAAGGGAGAGGGCAAGAATATTGCCTGTCTGGAAAGAGGGAGGACAAAGTATTTTAAGAACTGTAAAAGGTTTACACTTGATGGAAGGACTTTCTCCCTGGGAGTTGCTCTTAAAGAAATAATCCGATGAAGGGACAAAGCTTTATGCACCATGATGTTCATTGCAGTATTGTCTGTTCGGAGGAAATCTAAAAATTGCCCACTAAAAGTTCAGGATTAGGGAAGCATGAACTAAGTTAAGCTCATCAAATCAATGGACTGTTCTGCAACCATTATGAAATGTAATTGAAGACTGTAGTAATAGTAGAAATAAATGTAACATAAAATGAAAGAAAATTGACAAATACTGTAACAAAACTGCATTCTACTGCGTAGCATTTATTTTTAAAGGTAAGGATTAGAAAAAACTGAAAATAGAAATTGTGAGGGTTGTGAGGAGTTAGGTGATTTTCTTTTTAATCTTTTTGCTGTTCCTTAATATAATATGTTGTGTGGCCAGAGAACTTTTGGGGGCAATGCCCAATATGATGCAATGCTCACGTATGTGAATAAGGGCTGCGTGTGATTCTTATGTTTTGATCAGGGTGACAAAAACGAGACTTTGTTTCTGTGCTCAGTACCTACTGGCTCTGTTTTGCAGAAGGATAGGGCCTATTACTGAGAGAAGTGTGCAAGTAAAAGACAAAAATCTCTTGGAAAGCCAAGACAATTTTGTGCTTAAATGTAATTGCAATACAAAGACACCAAATGTCAGTTAATGAGCAATTTTTTTAGCAGAAAAATTATTGTCCTTGGAGAGGCCAGGGAGGATAACAGGTCTGCTGGGTGTCAAGTTTGTGTAGGGCCAGTCTCCTGGGTCAGGTTGAAATGCTTGACCTCGAATGCCCTCAGAATGCACTGAGTCTGAACCTATCACTGACTCAATATAAGTGGAGATTCTTCTAGCAGTGTTGCATGTTCTGGTTCTCCCATTTAGTGGAGGAATTGTGTCAGATAGATCTCTGAGCTGAAAGGATGCACCAGTTTGGGAGCAAGAGAACTAGGCACTGAGGCACCTGCAAGAAAGGCCAATCTGGAAGTATTGTCAAAAGCAGAATTAATTGGAAGAGGGGGTGAGAGAACCTGCCTGGGGCTGGAAACCAGTGCTGGTCGCTTTTAATCAAGAAGGTGTAGGCAGAGGAAATCAACCTCGGAATATGGAAGTTGGGGGTCTGACCCCCCCCCCCGCGCCCCCATGGGTACAGGGAAACGTGGAGGGTGAATGTGGGATGGGGGATGTGGCAGTTACTGTATTTCCTGAGACCACAGAATATGCTTGAGGCAGAATAAAACCTACAGAGAGGAGGCCAGGGTCTGAGGTCTGGCAGCTGCTCCTCCAGGGTCCTTCGTGTCAGAGGCAGAAGTCTCTCTCTGTTTACATGCAGTCTGGGCGGACAGGGCTTAAAACAGAAGCAGAAGGATGCGTTTAAATGGATTCTTTGCTTTACGTGTTTCTCTGTGCACCCACCAGGGAAACAGGAAGAGGGGTCATCAGCTAGTTTAACACATTCACTTTTAAAAAATCATACTTCTTCCTCCCTCCCTCTCCACCTTTTCTCCTCCCCCCCTCCGGCTCTTTCTCTTTTCTCATCTCCCTACCTAACACGCCTTCCTTTTGCTCTTTTTCCTTCTTCCCTCTTTTTTTTTTTTTTGCCTCAGATAAGAAAAGCTTTATGATTTAAAAAAGAAACCCCAAACTGAAAACCAAAAAACCAACTACTGCAGAAGTCTTTTGCTCTCGCTTTGTGGATAGAGGACTGACTTTAGGTGAGCCAGCCCACCCCCGGTCCAGGGGCATCCCTGCCGGTGGGGCTCTGGCTCTGATAGTCACCATCAGGGGCTGGCGTTACTAGTTGTGTTTTTCTTATTAAAAATACGCCTAAGGGAAGACTATCAGCTAACATGGCAGGATACTCTCTGGCCGGGCTTTGGGACAGAGAGGGATCATCGCAGAGTGGAGAATAACAGGGTGTGAGAGGCAGGCGAGTGACCAGGAGAAGCAGGGGTGGTGACAAAAGGCGTGAGAGTGCGGTGAGTGTGCGCAAGGGGGCAAAGAAGCCTAGGTCGCTGCATGCAGCATCAAAGACTGGAATGCTGATTGGTTAGGTGCAGGGAAATTGGATTTGGAAATACCAAACATGTATCCCCATCTCCTGGTACAGCAAGACAGCGGCCCAGGCAGTCTGGTCCATAACTCTGTAGGCCCTCCTTGCTCGTAGGAGGTCCTATGGGCTGGGGTCCCTCTAGGACTCTGGGTGATTGTCTCAGTCACTTTCCTGTTTCTGGGACAAAATCTCTGACACCTGCAAGGAGGAAGAGTGGATTCTGGCTCATAGTTTCAGAAGTTCAGTCATGCGTGGCAGCTTCAGACCAGGAACTCGGGAAGGGGCCTGGCACAGGAGGAAGCTGCTCCTGTGATGCCTGTGGGGAAGAGGGCTGGGGAAAGGGATACACCCTTCCGGGCCGTGTTCCCAGGGACCTGGAGAGCACACTCCGCTGTGGAGTCGTCCATGGACTAATCCATGAAGATAGCACCCCCGAGCCAGGAACCTTCTAAAACCCACCTCTGAGAATGTGAGACTTTGGGGAGACGCTCCGGGTCTAAACTGTCAGTGTCGATTCAGGAAACATTTCCTAAATAGAGCCTTGTGTCTTTTAAGTAAAATTCTCTCTGTCTCTGTCCCTCTGTCTCTGTCCGTCTCTCTGTCTCTGTCTCTGTCCGTCTCTCTGTCTCTGTCCGTCTCTCTGTACTCCTCTCATCTCTAGTCTTCCTTTTCTTTTCATTCTTATCCTCAAATTTACTCTTTTGATAGAGACAACTGCAGATGGGACAAAGATCAAGTGCAGGAAGTGTGGAGCCAGGAGACACAGGCCATGAGCAGCTGCTTCTCCGTGTCCCGAGTAGGTCCATCCCAGCACATCATGAGAAGGGTGTGAGCCTTGGAAACCTGGGAGAGAAGAAGGAAGACAGAGGCAAGGTCCTTCCCAGTGAGGGCTGGACTGAGAAGACTCTTACAGTGGAGTGGCAGGCCATAGAGCCCACTGTGATATTAGGAGAGAGAAAGCAGTGTGTATCCTCTAGATGGAAACAGCTCATGTACCTTGCACCAAGGGCCTCTCACCTTGTCCCTTAAGAAAGCACTTGGACGTTAGGAGTTGGTGTGGACCACCCTGCTGAATGGGACACGTGGCTGGGATACCTAGGACAAACGTGTAGGGGAATGAGAAGCAGACTGTGCTGTTTGGAGGCCTAGCAGGGAACCCAGTAAGAAATGCAAAGGTGCTAACCTCATGCAAAGGTAGAAGGAATGGAGAGGAAATTGATGAAGGGAGGTTCAGGGTTTGTTCCAAAGTAAAGGAAGGGAAACTTCGAGATCAGGCCCCCTCCAGGGTAATGTTTTTTTAGCAAAATACTGTATTTATTAGAAACCAAAACACAGTGAGTGAATAAACATTATTCTTCTGCCTAAAGTTGTAGATAAGTTGAACACATGAGGATGGAAATGAGGAGCAGCCAGTTGGAAGAACAGTGGCTTCTAAACAAAACCTTAGTGTCTGGTGCCAAATTTGTGCAATACAGCCCCAGTCCAGTGTGGTGACACTAATCCCTCCCCTAATATGCCAGGTAAGACACGAGGCTGGAGCACACAGCTGAGTTTTAATGAAGGCTAGGCGAACACAAAGGGAAGTAAGCATATGCTAACGTGCAGAGCATCTGCCTTGGAAGAGATGGCTGTTTGCCAAGGGTAAGGAATCAGTCGCCTCAGTTACACAGAGCCCAGATTTGAGACAGGGAAACCCAGAGGAAAAATTGCTTCTGATGAACACTGAAGTTCTCTAGTCCATTTATATGTCTTGTCCCAGTGACTGACTTGCAGCGTAGCAGTTTCCCGCCGGGGTGATTGCCTGGGTAAGTAGATGGATGCAAGGGACCCACACGAGTTACTCATGTTTCTTGGCCCTTTTGCATTTTGTCGCAAATTCAAGAGACTCCCAAGTCCCAGAGAATGGGTCGCTTTTTAGAGCAAGGGAGACACTTAGACATGTTTCCAGTGCCTCAGTGACTGCCCCTAACTCCGGGAAGTAATTGCTGGCATCACTTATGGGCATTTTTTTGTGCAGCAGCAGCTCGCAGACTAGAGGTAAGGGGCTGAAGAGGAGTAGATGTGTTGTCCACGGCAGCGGCCAGTGTAGGCTGTGGTGTGACCCATCAGTGAATGGGACATGGGGGACGATAGGGATGTGGATTTGGAGTGCAAGGAGGTGAAACACAGAGGGTTGGGGCTGTTGATCTCTGTCTGAACCCTGATTCTCCATGTGAGCTCAACTGGGGTCCTGGTGCAGGTGGAAGCCTATGACTAACGGGGAAGCAGACTGATTCCTGGCAGAGACTGGGCTCACTCCAGGATATAAAGCTAACACACCAAGAGAATGATGAATATTTTGTCTTTTCACCAGCTGGGGAACACAGGGAACAGCTTTTAGTACAGATGGCTAGGGCTCTGCTAGAAAGAAGGAACCAATAGCAAGTTGTGAAAAGCAATAGAGGCTGCTTTCTCTAATCCAATCTGGCCTTCGGATACTTGCGTGGTACTGCTGCTTTTTACACACATGTAATTTTCCCAATAATCTGATAAGGAAGGCACTACCTTTCCAGTCTCATGCGGGATGAATGTGGTGAACTAGGAGTAGCTAGAGAAGTTCCCTAAGATGTTCAAAGTTCCACACCCACCTGCCAGAATTCTTATCAGAATCCTTCTTCAGTCTGGTTCCACAGCCCTTGTTATCTGACCCAGTGCCTTGCTACGTCTCTCTGAGGCATTTTTGTCATGCTTCTTTTGACCATTTATGTTTCTGGAGAATCTGAAGGCCATAAGGGAGAAACACAGAAGCACCTTGGGGATAGCAAAAGCTCCTCTGTGCATTGGGATGATCATATACCCCACATAGGGACCACAGTCCACAGACCTGCTTTCCGCATCTCTCGCGAGATCCAGAGAGGACAGAGCATGTCCCCAGCGTTGCAACTGGGATGAGAAAAAGCCTAGAAATGGTTCTTTTTAATAAAGTGAGTTAATCAGCAAGCACTGGCACTGCCTATGAGAACAGTCAAGAAGGAATTGTGCAAATATTTGAAGATTTTTTTTTTACAAGGAATAGAGGTTTATCTGTAGACACTAGAACTATTTTGACACATGGGAAGGTCACTGTAGAAAATAAATACTAAGAATTGGAGTAGTTCATAGGGGAAATGGGCTGTCCCTAGTCCAGTGACTATCAGGCATGTTGGAAAGGTGATTTCCATGACTGGTAATAATTTGGGAAGATGTCCTCCAAAGTGCCTTCTAATATTAAAATTCTAGAATCTAACTCTTGAAGGTGGATTTGTGTTAAGCCCCATGTAACTAAGTGCTTTGCTAGATTTATTGCTGAATAAATGATGGACAAGCTCACTCTTGGGGGTTCTGTGCAGTGGACAGGTGTGTGTAGACCACATGATCTTCACTCTCCTGTGCTTGGAGATCACATTTCTCATAGAGAAGCCTAAGATGCTATCGCTCAGAGAGGCCCTGTTGGCCCACAGGGCAGAGGCATCTGCAGGGATCTACAGACTGTGGAGAAAAGATCAAAGAAAAAGTCAAGAAAGCCTTGCAGCTCCTGTGAGATGGGGTTTCCAAATGGGAGGCAGGTGTTCCTGCCCTGGGGCAAAAGAAAAAGATCAGCCTCAGAGACACAGGCAGCTGGTGTCTGGGAGGAACAGGTGTAAGCAATGCTGCAGCGTGACAGGGAGATGGTGGAGCCTGGAAGTGAAGTCAGGGTTTATTGTCTGTTGGATAATGTCTGTGGTTCTGGAAAGCTTTTTTCAAAAACTTTATCTCCCCAGCTTCCTTGGAACTCATATAGTTTCCTTAAGGAAAAAGTCTCTTTCATCGTAAATTTGAGCTCAGAATGTGCAGATACTTCTTGATTTCTGTGTAAACTGGAGTGGATCTGAGCTTCTCAGAGTTAGGTATGAAGAGGAGAAATGGGGGTAAAGTGAGAAGATTCTGCACTCCTGGAAGAAGGCTCTTGTTGAGGAGGGAGAAGGCTGTTGGATGCCAGGAGCATGGAGGCTTCTGAGCACTAATTTTTCTTTCTCGTAGTTTTGCCTCCACTAGAGTCTAGGGGTGGTGATACTCCAAATTGGAGAAGGTTCTATAGACCTCATAGAGAAGATGGAATTTAAAGTAATGCATCATGCCTCAGGATTTCCTCCAAAATTTAGGTTCAGCAAATTGCCTGGAAGATTCTGGCCAGCCCCTGCCTCTCATCAGGGACTTCTCAGAGGCTGGCACCCAGAGA
Source organism: Dinomys branickii (assembly GCA_004027595.1). Classification (NCBI taxonomy): domain Eukaryota; kingdom Metazoa; phylum Chordata; class Mammalia; order Rodentia; family Dinomyidae; genus Dinomys; species Dinomys branickii. Next base: position 7,586 of record PVLD010006298.1, read on the forward strand.
GCACCTTGGATGGTCTCAGGAGTGACCGTCCGCTTCCACATCTGCTCACTGGTGCCACTTTGAACTCTTGGCAGAGGGACTATCTCCCTGGGACTGTCCAGGGGCCACCAAGCTCCAGCTGCACACCAACCGTGGCTTTGTACCGCCCACCAAAGCAAGTCTAAAAGCCTTACCCTGACAAAAACTTAAGTTTCCTTGAAAATCAGAAATATCCTGTAACAAATGTTTTTTTTTTTTTTGCTTTTTACAAAGCAGAGTCACAATTCTGAATTACATAGATATCAAAACTCCATGCACAGTAAAAAGTATGATTATATGTTTAACCAACTCTTAAGTAGTTATAATTTTGGCTTCCAAATGTATTTGTATATAGCGTAAGCCTGTTACTTCTACCTAAAGAACCTCTAAGGCTTTCTCCTTTTTGCCAGCGTTGCTATTGTGATTTGTGAAAGTCCTCGGTGCTCTAATTGCTGGAAACCTCAGCTTCTGTGTTGGAAACTACATATGCTCCTCTAATCCCTTAGAGTGCAGACTTTCTTCACTGTGCTTTTCTTCAATCTGGTTGTCCCATGTCATGGTTTGTGGCTGTCTGTCCTCCCAAATCCTCATGCAGTCATGGGATGGCTTCTAGGATTTGTGATTGATCCATGATCCACTGCTGAAGTTATGGGTGTGAGTTTGCGTATGTAAGGGAGAAGAGGCTGCTGGCCGCCACTCCTGGCTTCTGCTTTTGTTGTTTTGCAGTCTTGTTGCCATGAATGCTTGCCCTCTGCCATGTGTCACTCTGCCTTGGAGCCGGCTGATTATGGACTGAAACCTCCACAGACTGTGAGCTAAGTAAATGTTTCCTCCCTTAATTTGGGGTGTGGGATATTTTGTCTCAGCAACGAGGGAAAGGGAACCAAGGCAGCCTGTTTCTTCATCAGGAATTGCACGTGCTCCCTTTTTTTGCTACCCCAATCATCTTCATTCTGTCTGGGGTCTCTGTCTGAGAAGCTTGCCAAGTTCTTACCATACTTTGCTATCACTTGTTTTTCTTCCAAGAGCACTTCCAGTCTTACCAAGCAAGTAAGCTTGACCTTTTTTATTTTCTTGGCAAACTGTGAAAATCCTGGTTAGCATTCCAACCTGAGTGGAGCAAGGGCAGTTCTTACCCAGAACTAGCCTTGAACAGGACGTTTTCTTCAAGTGCAGAGAAATCAATTAGTCAAAGTACTACCTACCACTCACCCAGTTTTTCCAGAGGTGTGGGAGGGGTGTAATTTGTTTGACTGGTAAATTCAAGAGGAGCGAACTGGGTGCAGGCAACATTGCTCTTTTGACTGGTGGCAGTGTGAATTCTTGACTGTGCTCCTGAGGAAAGACTTCTCCAGTCTATGGGAGGAGTCTGCATATCTGCCCAAGTCACACTTCATGCATTTTGGGCTCCTTTACTAAGTTCTATCTTTTAATTTAAACTTTATGGATAATAACAGTGACATTTTAGAGATTAGCATGCCATTCTTTTGGTTATTTTGTCAAGTTATTCAAGCTCAAGGTACGAGGAAAGGGATGGTATTAATTGGGAAATACTAAAACCCGGAAGTGCTGGCCTAGGCACGGATGAGCTGAAGCCGAAGATAGCCACCACCTACAGTGCATGAAAACGTACCTCCATGGCTGCTGTTGTTCATTGCATTTAAACTGGCTAAAGGTCAGGATAAGACCCCTCCAAAGTAGCCTCTCAATTCCTCAGTGGGGTTATTTGGTAAAACGTTTCTGGCTATCATCCATCCGAGTGCTCAGAGATCCAGGCCGAAAGAGATGCCTTGGTGGTAGTACTGTGACTATTTGGCTCTTTTGTCTGATAAGTTTCAGGAACTACTTCACAGTCAGATTCAGGAGAAAATAAGAGATTGTAAAACTGCTACAGTAATTTAGTCCATATTGTTACCAATGGATTAAGAAACTCAGCTTTCAGATCTGGTTACTGCTGCCCATCACTCCCAGTATCCGTCTTGGATAAATTTTCCTAAAATGCTTTGGTAGCTGACCCAGACCAGAGGTCATAATGCTGACTCAGTTTACCACTACATGGTCATTATATTCACCTGCAGCCCACAGGCCACTGCATGTGCTAACATCCTGAGACATCATGGCTTAATAAACAAAAAACAATTCAAGTACTGTTGGTTTAAGAATCATTTCTAGAATCTTTAAAGAGAGTTAGAATTATCGTTACTATTCTTTTAGCTTACAATGAGCATCACGCAAGACAAGGAAAGAAAATTCCTTAAGTCAGACCCCCCCAGCTAAAGGTAAAAATTGCCTGGATTCTTTGAAAACTTAGTTTGAAAGTGCTTCTAGTATTTGGCTCAGCTAAAGGGAAGGGAGCTTTGTTAGAGAATACAATGACAGTTCTGGAAAATAGCATCTTCTATGGCTTTCTGACACAGGGATCTTAGATGTAGGAGGGAAACAGGTTTGTGAAAGGCTACCTTATTTGGAAAAGTGCCTTGATTTAAAAAAAAAACTCTGAGCTTTGTAAGTTTGGAGATGAAGAGAAATAGATGTTCCTTGGCAGACCTACCTGGTGTTTGTACTTAGAGAACTGTGGTAAAGGAGTAAATTGCACATTATTCCTATACAAGGCTGAAAATATCTGATGCCAGTGGAGTTTTAGCTTAAATGTTCACTTTATTTTCTTCTATGTCCCTTATTTCAAATTACTGTCTTTTCTCTATTTGCTAGTGATTAGTACAAAAATAAAACTGCACATGCTACACTTTATTAAAAACAGCAATATGACTTGCATAACCATAAGTACTACCTTTGAAAACTTCCCAAATATAGTGTCCTGGTTCTGAGTTCATTCCAATTTGAAGGATTACAGAATTTTTCCAGAGTAAAAATTACATCTACTCTGTTGGGAAGAAATATAATCTAATGATTTTCTCTTTTCCTATGTTTCACATAGTAGATGATGTTTGAGCCAGTGAACTAGGGGAAATCAATTTCCCTTTAAATATCTAGGATCAGACTCTCTGAAAGACTAGGAAATTTTCATATACTGTTCTGAAATTTGGATGTGCAAAAGGATGTTCTGAGTTACTTATTGAAAATGTAAAAATAGTTGCTCTCTTTGGGGTAAAAGAATATACATTTTAAGTGAAACTTGGTCCAGGAGATCCACACTTGGAGAAACATGACTGGTAACAAAGGTTACGGGAACAGGGGCCAGTTTTTTGTAGTTGTAGGGCTGGGGATTAAACTCATGGCCCTGTAACATATGAGGCAAGCACTCACTTAACCTTCCTTTTTTCAGTCAGAGAGAGCTGACTCTGGTTCATGAAAGGTCCACTGGGTTAAAGAACACTGTGCTCCTCCCAAGGATTCTAAACCTTTTATTTCTTTAGGTTAGGCCAGAAGTAAGCGACTACGTGGTGCTTTTAGCTTATGCAGAAGGGCATTTTCTCCCCTGATGTATCCAAACATACCCAGGGCCATAAAGTTAGAGAGCTCTTTCTTTATCCTCCTACAATGTTGATCGAATTATCGGCATTCCCGAATCAAGCACTCTAGAAATCCATGAACTGAAGTCGCAATGATAGCCTATAAAGTGAAGAGCCCCTCGAGCCCTTCCTGCCACTGCTAACAACCCGCTTTGCGAAGGAGGAAATAATGACTTTTCCGAGTAAGCTCAGCGGTGTGCGATGGAGCGAGGTGACTTCGAACTCCCTTTGGGAGGTCTGACCCAATGTGCTGACTTCAGTCGACCTGGGCGGAAGCCTTCCAGCCCAGCGCTCTGGTGCTGGCTTCTCAGCCCAGTCTCACACTTGGCCCCAGATCCTGGCCAGGCCGGCTGGCCGGTAGGGCTCACACAGAAACTCCACAACAGGAAAACAAATTTACCATCTTCTCTCCCCAGACTAGTTGCCCATCTTCTCTACTTTGGCTACTCATTCTCAGCTCCCAAGAGGGGAAATGTGAAGCCACATTTTACTTCGTATTCTCCTAAAATTCTACACATAATCTGATCTAAAATTCTATTGCTCTTCTCAGCATCTTTTGTTTAAATGCTTTTTTCCCTATCGCAGCGTGTTAACTCAAGCTCTAACATCACATGTGAAACATCCCCAGCTTCCCCGCTCATCAGTTTCCTTCTCCTAATGGCTTCTCTGGCATGGACACACACACCTGTACATGACAGATGGGGAGACCTGGATATTATTTAGCTCTTGGGAAAAATAATCTCTCTGGAGATTTTGATAGATTTAAAAATTTTTGGATTCCAAAAATTCCATCTATTTACTGTTCATAGCACAGTACATATTTCGGCATCAAGGAAAGTTTTCTTTTCAGCAGCTCACGCTGCAGGGAGTTTAGTTCTTAGAGGACTTCAGGGAAAAACAGCCTTCCCGTTTCACACCTCACTGCCTTATGCCAACCTAACCATTTTCTCCCCCAGTCCCACAGTGGTCCCTATGCAAGACCAGGTCCTGTAGACCTCCAGCAGGAGACAAGAGCAAGGTGGGCAGTCTGTATGCTCTCTTGGCAAGGTTTCTAAAGGCACATGGTCATAGTGAACGTGTGTGTGGTGACAAGGACACATAAATCCTGCAATCACTGCATAATCTCAAACACAGTAGCTCAGATGTTAGTTGAGGTTCCTGTAAGTTTTGAGTTTTGCATTGAATTGCCTTGAATCTCCTAACAGTACAGACAGTGAAAGTGCGAAGCACTCCTGAATTTCTGTTACACTTCAAGGGGTGTGTTTCCTGACCTTCGTCCTTAGGGTATATGCCGTCTCCACAGGTATATGCCATTTCTGCAGGTATATGCTGTTTCTATAGGTATATGCGGTCTCTGCAGGTATATGCCATCTCCTCAGGTATTTGCCGTCTCCACAGGTATACGCTATCTCTGCAGGTATACGGCATTTCTGCAGATGTACTCCATCTCTGCAGGTATATGCGGTCTCTGTAGGTATATGCTGTCTCTGCAGGTATATGCCATCTCCACAGGTATATGCCATCTCCACAGGTATATGCTGTCTCTGCAGGTATATGGCATTTCTGCAGATGTATGCCATCTCTGCAGGTATATGCGGTCTCTGTAGGTATATGCTGTCTCTGCAGGTATATGCCGTCTCCACAGGTATACGCTGTCTCTGTACTACTCTGCATTACTCATCCCCTTCTTCAGCCTCACTCTTCACCCTCACATGGTGTGAGAGTTCATCAGACCCGGAGGAAAGCCATGCGCTGTTTTGGGCAGTAGCGCCACTCACTGCCGTCACACTATGTCTCTGTCTTCTCCCGGACACCTCTGCCTGCCGTTGTCTACCCCCTGTAATTGCCTTCAGAAGCTCCAAATTCTTTCCTGCAATCTTCCCACTTCCTTTAAGCCTCAGTGTCAACTAAGCCTCAGTTTTTGAATTAGACACTGAAAGGTGTGAAGGTATTGGGAGAGGGCAGGCTTTACCTCCAACTCTAAGCTCTCCACTTTTAAAGTCTATCATTATATACAAGCACCAACTCCGCAGAAGTTATCTACTGTGAACATGAGCTAATAAAAAGTGCTATCTTTTCTAATAGCTATTAAGATGAAAACATCTTGTCTGTCTTGGTACACACATGTATAGTATATAAATGAGAATATACATATTTCACAGAATATATATCATATGTAAGAAATACATGAAATTGAAAAATGTTTGTGCCTGTCTTTTGCACATATACACAGAATATATATCAAAATGTTCATCTGAATGATGGGATTATGGGTGAAAGTTATGTTCATTTTGATGCTTTGTTGTAATTTTAACATTTATATATATGTTGTTTTGTTGTATAAAAGCAATGAATTGCCCCAAAGCTTGCCTGCTATCAAGAGTCCACTTCCCCAGTCAGCTCACATGTGAGGCATAAGCTTTGCCTTGCCTCTTGTGACTAGAGGGTCATTTGTCCTCTCTGAGTTACTGGAGCTGGAAAATGGATCATTAAATGTGTGCCCATGGAAGTCATTAGGGAACTTTACAAAGCTTTCTCTAGGTTGTGGTGGTGATTACTCTGATTCCAATCAGTTTATATATAATGTCTTTAAAAATATTTGACCTAACTATGTGCAGCAGCATGTTGCAGTAGTTCCAGCATGTGGGAAGCTGAGGCAGGTGGAACATTTGAGTCCAGAACAGCAAAGCTAGATTGAACAACACAGTGATACCTCATCTCAGAAAAAGAAAGAAAATAAACACATGCCTTACAATTTTCTAGAAAGTTAAGAAATAAGCCATTTCAGGACCTTGAGAACATCTTTTTCACTATTTTAAAGTGTGAATATCTTGTAATATGGCCCATCAAGTGACGGGTGGATAGGACAAGAATGGGCCCACTGTAGGGTTTGAGTGAGTTGTAATTTTTCCTTTAGGAAAGGTATATTAAAACTTTCTTTACTGTAGCCAATATTAAATATATTTGTACGTGTCATTGACAAAGGTGATGCTACTGAGTAAGCAGGAGCAGGCCCGTGGAGCTATTTCTGCAGAAGGAGATGAGGATTTTGAAAGGTGCTTTAGTGCTCTTCGTGTGGCTCTTTGTGTGACTAAGGAACTCATTTTCATATAGCCAGCCAGTCAGGGGATAGTATTAGGATAAGGTTTGAGTTCAGAGAGGTAAGAATCTGAATTCTAAGATGTTACTTACTGGCTTATCACCTCAGACAAATACTTAATCTGCAGAGCCTCAGTTTCCTCTTCTGAAAATGGGGAAATTATACGACCTATTGATTAGTTAGCAGAATTAAACAGGACAGTGTATGTTCAGAAAGGCACCCTGCATCTATAAATGTTAATCCTCTCTCCTTACAGAACAGCAGATGCAGAAATTTGTCCTTCAGCGTTGAGTTTTAGACCCTGGTCTTGAGGGAACAGCACCAACCAAGTGGTCCAGTTCAACCCTGAGTCACTTCAGTGTTACCTGCTGTCTGTGCTGCGGCACTGTTGTCACGGTGTGGTGTTACGTCATATGTCAGGTGCTGTGATTTGATGTCATATAACATGATATTTCACTGGGCAGCTTTCCTACAATTGGAGGGAAAGCAGATGTTTCTGCATCAGGTAAAAACCACTTTTTAGAACATCATTTTCTCCTCTGATACAGACGCAGAAGCTGACCATATGTCATGGTGTCAGCTATGCAGATGAGCCCCTGATCACTAACATGACACCTCTCTGGTTGAACAGGAACACTCACAGGGACCTAGAAATGGCGCCATCCGGAATCCATAAGAAACGTTTCCTATATTTCCAATTTTGCCTTTTCCATTTCCTCTTCCGTCTCAAAATTTAGGCTCTGGAGATAAGGTGTCACATTATGTGGGGGACTGAAAAGAAAGGTGTCAAAGGTGTTCTGGCTTTTGACCAACTCTCAAAGTGAGTGGACTAGGTTCTCTTGCACAAAAGGAGAGACCCACAGACAATGCCGCAAAAATTATGCTGCTGCTATGGTAAATCAGTAGGTGGCACTGCTGCTCTATGTGTCACTTCTGAGGCCCTCAAGCCTGCATAAAGGAGAAAGTTGCATTTCACATGGCGAGGTATTTTAATCATGCTGGTGCAAGGGTCTGCAGAAAAGAGTAGCCCCTTATTGCATCAGTCAGGAGTCAGCTTCTCTCGGAAGGGGCTTAGCTCATTTGACCTTGGAAACGGAAGGCTTAGCTCCACCAAAGAGACTGAAGATCAGAGGGAGATTTGCAAAGAGCAGGGCTTGTTTCCCCATGGAGAAATAAGGTTAGTGATTTGGAGACAGCAAGCAAAAAGCAGCACAACTAAAGATATTAGCCCAGAAAGCCAGGGGGTTAATGTGGATGACAACAGCCACAAAACCCCGCTGCATACTAATTTGGTTTGTTAACTTATTACATCCTTGAGAGAATATTTTTTCTCCCTGGACTGAATGAAGAATTCTCCTGAGTAACAGAGTTTTTGTACAGGAGATTAAGTAGCGTACAAAATTACAGCCTTGCATTTGTGCTGTCTGAGTTAAGGTGGTGTCAGCATTCCTATTTTAAGCCATTATTTTCAAGGATTTGAGTTTGCCTGGAACATGGCAGATTTGGGCCCTGTATTGCACACGCAGGATGTGTGGTTTGGGTGAGCTCACCTGACCACCAAAGCACCCCAGGAGAGGTAGGGACTGGAGTTCACTCACTTGCATTCTCTGACAGAAGCAGACAGCAGGCATAAGTTAAAGCCTTATGGCCAAAATACGTAATTAGCTTAAACATGCTGCAAGGTGATTTGTGGTGAAAGACTTAGTGTTCATGCATGACAGTGGGGTTGACAAACTCACTCTTACCAGCTTTTGAGGCTTACTTGGGCCAGTGGTCTGTGTGCTAAGACAGGTCTCCATGAACAAGTAATGACCCTAAAGGGTGTCTGGGTAACATTTTCAAAATTGGTTGGCACAGGGAGACGAGCATTACCTTGAAAGGCCAGCTGGCTGGGTTATAGAACAAGAGAAAAATGTCTGAGCACATATAGGGGCTCTGCTGTTTGCTATGTGTGTCCTTGCATTCACAAGGGAGGGAACTCTGGGGAGGGTTTTCTATGGTTCAGACACTATATCTTACTCCAGCGATGATTCCCACAATAGTCTGGGTGTAACAGAAGTGATCATTCCTATTTTAGAGATGAGAAAATGGAGGTTTCCCCAAGTGAAGCAGCTCTAGTGGGGTATTCAGTAGGCAAGTGCCAGAGATGTGAGCTAAGTTTATTTAGCCGGAAGCCCATGATTTTTCCATTTCAGTGGCTCGTCCATCTCTTCCTTAAAGACATTTCATTTCTCTTCAGTTCATATTTTGTTTTGACAAGGCTACTTACGCTTAGTTTTCTCATCTGTAGAATGCGGATAATGTACCTGTTCCTCAGAGTTGGGAAAAAGACTGCATAGCGCCTGACACAGAAAGTGCACCATGGCGCCACCACCATTATTAATTGTTGCTGTGACAATTGGCACAAAATGGAAAACAAAGCCATGGTGACAGTGAGCTTTTACTGCAACTATGCCTTTCAGTTTTTCAGGAAATTGTGCCAGAGAAGTGTTGGTTTCCTAAGTTTGTTCAGATTCATGAGGTGCAAGAGTAGAATGCATACATTGATTTTCCAGCCAATAAGTAGACAAAGACCAAGAAAGAAAACAGGCGTGGAAAATTGCACGTCAATACTTAGAGAAACAAGGTGATTGCAGTAATTGAGTGGAACCAAAAGAAGTCACATGTGCGATTATCAGGTACTCCTAGGGTTGCAGGGCTGGTCCTCCCTTCATGGTCTTGAAGCTGATGAGGTGGGGCTGTGAAGACATAATCCTTTTGTCTTGAGTCCATTTTCAGGTGGGTTATTATGCATTTAGAATGAAGTGGCTTCAAGAAATAAAACCTGTACCTAGAGTTCTGGACAAGAAATACTTCGTTTTCCACTGGGCCCGGTAGTTTCCGTGGATGTTGTGGTGTCAGGAGTCCCCCAGGCCTTTGTGTTGTGGAGGTCACGGTGATGCTTTTGGGACAGCATTCCCGACTGGAAGGTTAGGATGATGGTCTGCAAGGAGATGGCATTTGGTAGGAAGGATAGGGAGGCAGAACAGAGAAGAGGTGGGGCAGGCCAGAGTGAGAACACAGAAGAGCAAGAAAAATGCACGCTCAGAAATAGAGGTGGAGAAGGAAAAAGAGCCCAGGGAAGAATCTTCCCAGGTCTTCTGTCTTAGAGAAGTCATGAGTGAGAATTTTCTACACAGTACTTTCAATCTCACATATACTATAACCACACCAACACACACACACACACACACACACTCACACACACACACACACACACACACACACACCCCTTAATCCTTAGAGAGAAAGATCCCTGAAAAAGGAACTGCCTGCATGTGCCTGGTACTGTGCTAAGTGATTCTGTTTTCATTAACTCAAGCAGTCCTGCCACAGGGTATTCCAGCTTTCCTGTTCGGCCCAAGGAGGCGGACTCAGCCTTTGGTCACATAGCTGAAAACAGCAGAGCAGAACCCTGGCCCCAAACTTTCATCTTTTCTAACTAGGTCAGTGCTGAGTTTTCATTGCAGTGCAAGATGTTGACAGCAGTCCCAGTCTCTGAAGCTGATTCTGAGCACAAAAATGGACAAAATTGACTCTATAAAGCCCCCTGAACGGAGACTTGCACATAATGAATGCTCAGAAAATGCTAGTTTATCTTCACCCTTTCATTAAGCAGTCAGAATGTATGTAGCCTAATGCCTTCCAGTCAATTACCAAGCTGGATTTAATTCAAACCCTTGCACTTTGGGAGAAAATGGGGGTTTTTTTGGTAAGAGAAAAACTTTAATTTTATGAAATAGCCTCTAAGAGACTCTGAGAGGCTGGTGAGAATCGAGTTCTCAGTTTCATTACAAATAAAAACAATAGCAAGTGCTGGACAAGGCTGGGTAATCAATTACAGGTGCCTGTCAGGAGTCGATTTACTAGGAAGCAATCTAGAGGCACAGTGATACTGAAACGCAGTGTGAATTGCGTGTTTCTTAATGGTTCTGGCCCTCTGGGTTTAGGCAGATGTGTGGGATGTAGGCTACTTTAAACTACGCTATTCTACATTATTCTATCTCCCGAGGGATTTCAATTCATCTCCACAAACTCCTCTACATACCACGCAGGTTGTCACTAGTAGAAAGTATGTTTTAGGAGGAGACAGTGGTAAGATTTGGAATAAGGAATCGACTCCTGTTTAATACGAAGGAAACACACTGGTGCTAATTAACATCAGCGGGGTTAATAAGACTGTTGTGACAGAGTTTAAAATTGCTACACACAATTAAAGAGCCAAGGAAATCTATATGTTTGGGTCTCAAGGAACACACACCAAATAGTGATGAAGATTCTTTGTTTTACTAAAAATAAAAAAAGGGAGTGGTGCCTGATCGGGTACACACTTCATTGTGCTTGGCCTGCAGCAGCCTATTTATAGAGTCACCGGGTAATGTCATCGTTTTCTTAGCAGACTCAACAGTATCTTGGCATAGAGGGAAAGCCATCCGCTTTTCCTCTGAGGGGCTCTGCTTCTTGCGTTCAGTAATTGTTTGCTATTCTGTGGTTACTATAGCTTCATGTTAGAGTAGAAAGTTAAGGCACAGGAGAATTCAAGATGCTTACACAGGCAGCTCGCGGAGGTGGCGCTTGGCGTGCATGCCTCGGGGCCCGTCCTACAGTCGGGCTGAGTGGCACCTTTTGTTCTCATTGACCAGTGACTTTTTCAGGGTTGCCAGCCGCATTCTGAGTCTAGCACTGGTGTCCAGCCTCTGCCGCAGGCAGTTTAGAGCGCAGTCCTGGCTGCGGCTCATTCTCTTTCCACTGCTAACAAGCTCTCTTAACAAAGGGTTCATCTGAATTGACGTACTTAACTTGGAAATGAAATAAACATCAAACCAGCCACTTCACAAGGAAGTCAGGTCTGTCAGGCTACTAAGATGCTGACTTGGAGCATTCTTTCTTTACTTACTTGGCTGAAGGGGCGAGGCCTCTGAGGAGTCATCTCTTCCAGGCAGTGGGCGCCTGACAGCAGCATCTAAAGTATCTTCACCATTTGTGACAAGTCCTCAGAAGGGCTCTAGACTCCTGGTGACTTTTTGTAACCAGCTGTTCACACCCTTTGGTTGGTAAAGAGAATAGGAAGAAGCTGTGATTCCTTTCTTCTCTACGACACAGCTTTACCTTTCTTTTTCTGTTCTGTCTCACTGCTCTGGGCCTTTTTGTCAGGAGTTTTTAAGCTGGGGTCTCCCCAGGAGCTTTGAGCCCCACAGAGCCCAAGGAATGCATGTAAATTCTAATGCGTACTTGCACATATTTCTGAAAATAGGTTCTATGGCTTTAGTCTGATCTCAGAGACCATAGAGCCCATGGAAAGGTTACATTGCATGGCTGCCCACATTTCCACATTTCCTTGGGTGAGCAGATAGTTTCGGGTGTGCTTTGGGTCTTTCGTGCTGCTTTGTCTTTATTCGATACTCTTCTTGATTTTTGGGTGTCTATAATACAGTAGGATAGAAAGGGCGCCTCGTTTCTAACTTTATTTTTTTGGCTTTTTGAGACACGGCCTTGCTATGCAGTTCAGGCTGGCCTTGAGCTCACTTTGTAGCCCAGGCTGGCCTCAAAATCCCAACGATCCTCCTGCCTCAGCCCCTCCCCCCCAGTGCTGGGATTACAGGTGGGCGCCACCACGCCCAGCAGGGTGCCTTTTTTGTTACCTACCGTATAAATACTGGACTCCGAGAATGTGGGAAACTTTTTGTGAAGAGTAACTATATTTTCATTACTTTCCTAGCAAACAGATTGCATAAATTGTTTCCCCATAGGTCAATTTGCAATTAGTGCTTGTGAAATTATTATTTGTAATTGGGTACAACATCTAGAAATTAGAAACCTTCACATTACAACTAAGATTAGTGGCTCTCTGTAAACATTTGAGAAGACATAGCAAAGCTGGACTCACATCCTTGCATGAAACACAGGCCAGAGCTCAGCGTGACCCTTGGTGAACTGGTCCCCACCCCTCTGACTCTCCCTGACACCAAGATCAACACTGTTGTATTATTGTACTTACGTATTTTTTTGCCCTTTGAGTGGAGAAATAGCTTTCTGAGCATACAGTCATCATGTGTATGCTCTTTCCTATAGGTATTTAAACTTAGGAGCTGTATTTGGAAGATATAAAGCTGAGAAAATAGCAAAATGGTGATCAAACTCTAAGTGTTCATCCAGTTACCCTTTTCCAAGCTAGCCCTTCAGCCACCAGCCTCCTTGTGTGCTGGCTGCTAATAGCTCACTGTCTCTACTTCTGTCTCTGGCTTGCTGGGAAAGTCACCACCCATGGATACATACTCCCCAGGATATGCACCCCGCAGCACACAACCACTGCCGATTCACCGGGGAGGTTAAGGTGGGAGGAGCTCTGTCGTGCAGCTTTGGTCCCAGAGTCTCTAGTGTGGTCAGAGTAAAACAAAGACTCCAGCTAAGAAAGCAGCAGTTTATCCAGGTGCCCTGACTGCTCTGTCCTGCGTCTTCTCTGTCTCCTGGGGCCTGTGCCCAGTCAATCAGCTGCATGGGAGTTCCCACTTTGGGTTCTTCTGGGAAATCCAACCTGATAAGGTGCTGTCTCTTAAGATAAGACCCTAAAGATAATTGCAACCTTGTGGTTAACCAGTTCCAGTTCCATTATAGAACTAGTGAGAACCAGAATTGGGCACAGAATATCTTAAAATCCTTGCACACTTTTGTGATTAGAATTCCTGCCATTCCAGAGATGGCAAGTAAATTGTACCTCTCATCTTACTACTTCAGATTGGCACTACCTACTTAGAGTGTGTGTGAGACTGACCATCAGATATTTTGTGTCTTGCTCTTAGTAGGAGTGGATGAGTGATGACACAAAGTCACTTTTGAAAGAAAAGTTGAATGTTACCCACAATTCCTAGAGACCAGAGGCCAGACTCAGCGTCTGGGGCCCCAGGAGGAGAGCAGATTTTGGGTAAGAAGCAGAAGTAGGAGCAAGGAGGCCCTAACCCGTAATGCGTCCCTTTAGGAAAGCAGAGCAAGGCAGGGAAACAAAGTAGAGCTGTATAGTTTGAGTCCTTCTGCCGGCTTCGGGCTGGAGAGGCGGCCTTCCTAACTGCCTTGTGTTGTAACAGTTTGGGCAGGGGAAACACTGGATGGGTGTGTGAGAGTTAGAGAAGGAGGTTAATAGGAGCATGCATTTGAGATTGGGTGCTTTGCACAGGAAAGCCATACTTTCGTTCAAGTCGTTATTACTTATCTTTAGGAATTAGCAACTCTTGGGAGGGGCAGTCTTTTTGGATTATGTAAGGCTCCCAAACGTCAGGTTATCAAGAATATAGAAAACAAATGTGTTAATACAACTGGGTTTGTGGTTAACAAACACTAAATAGCCAGATACCCAATTTAAAAAGAATGGAGCAAGGTGGTGTGTAGGTTCAAAGGAAAGAATGCTGTAACTTGAGATCTGCCACACTCAGGCTGGGAAGGGCAGCACGCACATCCTTCCTGTCCTGTTCCTCTCCTAAGGCTCAGCCTGGGTCCTGGTTTCTTCCGAAACACCTGCCTTGGCAGTGAGTGAAGACTACACGCTCTTTCTCTGATCTTCTATAGCAAATTATAGTAACTATTATATTATCCACATGATGATAGTTCTCAAAATACTTATGAGTAGTTGTGGTATAACTGGCATACATATGTAAATTGTATAGTCCGGCAAGTTTTTACATGACTGTAACTGTAACGCTGCCACCACACTCTTGCTAGTGAACATACCCGTAGCCTTCAAGTTATCTCACGCCCCTTGGGCATGGTGCTCACATTTGTAATCCCAGCTGCTAGGGAGGCTGACAAAGAAGGATCATAAGTTCAAGGCCATCCTGGTCAGCTTAGCAAGACTCTGTCTCAAAATACAAATTTTATAAAAGATGGCGTAGTTCGACATTCCCTGATTCAATCCCAGGATGCCCTCCCTCACCACGCACATACATACACAGATCCTTTACATGCTTTGTAATCCTTCCCACCACTTCCTCCTTAACCCTGGCCACTTTTGATCTCCCCAGCAACCATTCATCGCCTTCCTGTTACTATAGACTTGTCTGAAATTTTTAGTTTTGAACAACTAAAACCACTCACTATGTATTCTCTTTTTTTGGTTTGGCTTCTTTCACTTCTTCCAATAGCTTTGAGATTTATCTGTGTTGCTGTGTATATCAGAAGTCCATTTTTTATTGCTGAGTAATATTCCATGATGTGGCTCTGTCACAATTTGTCTCTCCATTCCCCAATCAATGGACGTGTGTATTGCTTTCATTTTTTGGCTATTCCAAATAAATCTGCTGTGAATATTTATTTTCAGATTGGGAGAGTGAAATGATAAATGATAGAAGAGGATAAAATAATTGGAAAACATATATTTTTAAAAGCTTGTATGCAGAATATATGAAGAACCCTTAAGATTCAGTAATGACCCAGCAACTACCCAGTAAAGAAATGAGAAAAAGAATTGAATGCTCTTCACAAAAGAAGATACAGGGATTAACACACATGCACATGAAACATTGCTCAGTAGCATTGATCAATAGAGAAAATGAAAACCAAAATGAAGTGTCATGGCCTACCTATCACAGGACACCTTGTAAGTTTTTAAAAGTTTAAACATAACACCTACCATGTGAGTCATGTATTCCAGTCCTAGGTATTTGGTCACACTGCGTTCTATTATTTGTTGCTTTACTAGAGTACAGGTGCAAACACCTTGAGTTTAGAGATACTTTAAAAAAATACATATTACATTATGTAATCCTTTATAAAAACAGATACTGTTTGTGTAAAAGCAAAGTAACCTGATGATCATTAGCCTAAGTTGTACTTGTGCCTGGAACTCTTACATAAGCAAATTAGACCTTAGAAGCCGTCCTTGTAACTGACCAATGTGATTCAAGCTTCCCTGACCGATAACCAGCCAACTACTGATTGGCTTTACAGTTAGGACCTTGCATCCAATCGCATCTAGAGAAGGCAGACACCCTGCTGAAGCCGTCTAGTCGCTTCTCCACTTCTGAGTCTAGTCTGCAGGGTTTGCTGCTGCACCACTGGAGTGGAGCTCTCGGGGCCTCCTCACGTTTGCACGTTGCCCAGTTCAAGAATTAGTCTTTTTCATATGAATTCTATTAAATTTATGTTATGTAAAGTTTCTGTTTTATCATTGCATCAGGTCTCATTCTTGGAATCTGATTGTTGGTCGGTAAATGTAATACCATACAGGAAAGCTGGGCAATAGAAAATATTTTAATTTGGGTGTCATTGGAGAAGGATTATCATTCCCAAAAACAAAGGCAAGAACACAGGTGTAGGCCCCTTCAGTCTCTCCCATGATTGTCTTTCTAAGAAGAGGTTTTCTAGGATTCCATTTGGAGTGTCAGGGCCCACTGTCCATCCTTGCACTTTTCAAACCATAGAAAGCAGTAAGAGGCCCATTACCTCCCCAGGGGTGCTTCTCCCACTTTACTGAATTTCATAGCTGTCAAATTATCTGAGATGATGAATTATTTAAGAGTAGAATCCAGTACTGATTTATTTTTGTGTCCCCCACAGCCTCTCAGTGATCAACTTGTATATATATTTGCTTAACTAAATCTGGTGATTGGATTAATTAAATACAGCTTGGTACACAAGACATAATTGTTTACTCTCAGGAAATACGAGAGTTAGGAAAGAAGTGGACAACTATGCTGCCTTTGTCCAATTAATCAAAATATTGATATTATTTCTGGGACTGAGTTGAAAGTTTTACAACAAGATTGAAAAGTTTTTTCTCCAGTGTATATGTTATCTATGCATATTATAGAATATGCAGAAAAGACTAAAAAGTGTACCACCAGTAGGTAAGTAAATGTGGTGTAATAAATTTTTGAAAGAAAATTTGTTGATTATAAATTTGTCTTCCTTTTAAGCCAGTTATCTTTATTTCTGTAAAATTATCCTACAGAAAATATTTCAAAAGTCTACTAGGCTTTCTTCTGTGAAGGTTTAGCTGTGAGTATATAAGGGACATGATTTTGTTATTCACTTTTTTCACACTTAACAGATGATGATTATGAGATAATCATGCCCTGGATTGTACCTAAGCCTTTTGCATATCATTTTATATGCCATTGAGAATGTCTACCATGGAATGGTACCACGGAATGGTGCCACGACTTGGTACCACAGAATGATACCACAGAATGGTAGCACAGTTCTCTTAGAATTGATGATTCACTTTCTCTTCATGGAATGGGAGTGGGTTATTAAATATTGCATGGCTTATTCTTTAGAGTAAAGCTTTTTCTCCACATATTAATTATTTCTTCATGTATAGGTGTGGTTTAATTGCTTCTTAGAAAGGTTTACAAAACAATTATGCTATTTATTGTACCCCTAGAAGTGCATGAGCATTTTTAAGCCAATTTAATGGCTTTAAAAAATTCATTTCATTCTGTCAGTTACGTGATTGCGTGAGAAGATGGGCAGAAGTGGATGGTTGTTTATGCAGTCCCTGACACCAGCTAAAGATCATCTTCTTGCTATGTGCATTTTATTTTTGCTGTTTGCTTATTAAATAAGGCAGAAGTTTAAATATCGCAGAAGACTAATAAATCTTTGCTACAGTTGATGTTCTGCAGAAGTTAGAAGCACTGATTAAGGATCAAAAGAATCTCGCAGGTTGGTGCTCTAATTTTTGCATAAAAGCTTTCACTTGGCACTCAATCATTCTTAATGATACGAAAGTATGACAAGCAATATTCTCATTAATTTATTTTCGCTGCTTTATCCTTTCTTCACTACTTGCCACACTGCCACTCGGCTTTCCTGAAAAGAGGAACTGAGGGGATTTGGTGTCCGTATCTCCATTAAGCACAGCCATCAAGTTCCAAATCCAGAATTTGCCCTTATTCAGGCTAAACAGCTTTTCAATCTCTGGCAAGAGAGGTACAACTCTAATAAGGATGGATGAGATGCCAATTGTCAATATGGTTCAGGCTTTGAACTCCGAATAGAAAAAAAGACATAAAAGAAATTTAACAGGAGGAAGTGAATATCAAACCTTAATCTTTTTATTCTGTTTTATTTGTTAACATGTTGTCTGTTATCACATTTGTGAAACATAATTTCTTTGTTTGCATTGAATATTATCTACTTATCTGTCATCCATCCATCCATCCATCCATCCATCCATCCATCATCTACTGTGTCAGTTATGGCAGCACTGGGTATTAGCTGACTGTCTTTCTATGTGCTCTTTGGTCTCCTTTGTGGTTGTGGGGCTGGACCCCTCCAGCCATTCCGTTGTTGAAAGCTGGTTTAATGTTACGTTATCAATAGAGGGAGCTAGAGAGACACCGCGAGCAAGGGTCATTGTGTGCTATTCCCTTCCCTCTTCAGTAGTGAGTGGGGACCCCAGGGAGGTTCTCCTGCTCCTCAGCAGAAGTTTCCTGCAGACCAGCTGCTGGCAGTGCCCCATGGGCAGCTTACTTTCCAACATTCTCTGTGAATTTACCAACATTTTAACAAGTGACCTTTTGTAGAGTCCTCACCAGACACTGACCCACAGAAGCCCGGGGAGTTCTTTGTGATTCAGCAGGTGCCACCGAACCTCTCCAACAGGGTCTAAACCTCAGCCTGGGGATGGCGAACTGGTGGTCTTCTAAAATTTTAGCTCCTTTTTGGGTATTTTCTTTTATTTTAGGGATATTTCCCAACACTTGCTATGAGTCCTGTTTAGGCTGTTGAGGAATTAATCATGTTTTACTAGTTAACGATTTTACATACAAACCTTCCCTATTCAAATTTCTAGTGTAGTTTCTTTCTCCTGACTGGACCATGGCTGATCCAACTGCACATAGCTAAGGGGCTCCTGTAAGGTACCAGGACTAATGCTTGGTATTGGAGTTGTGACAGCAAAGAGTAGGCAAGGTTCTTGCCCTCAAAACCCCTGCATCTACCATGCAATGAGCAAGTGAGGTGCTACGGCAGGGACACATCCCTGGGATGAGATTCATGGGGTAGGATTGAAAATGTTCTGCTTGAGGAAGTAACACTTTAAACAAAGCTAACAATTGTAGAAAGCCAGAAGATAAATAAGGAAAGCGATAGAGGATAGTTTGTTTGGGACTGAGAGTCAGACACGGAAGTGCATGTTGTGATGCCTGTGGCTTGGAAAGGCCACCACTGAGGGTTCGGAAGAGGGGAAAGAGAGAAGCAGGGCCTTGTTCTCTGCAAGCATGGACAGCCATATTCGGGATTCAGGATTGTATGTAGCAGTTAACAGGGTTGTTGAATCACTTATAAGTTGTTAGCAAGGAAGTGATGTGATCAGATGTTTGTGTTTTTAAACTTCGAGTGATGGCTCATGCTACTGAGCACACATGTGGAAACACTTAGGATGCGTAACCAAACCTGGGTGAATGTTGGTGGCCACTCAAAAGTCTTGTGTTGAAATCTGATATCCAGTGTGATAATGTCACGAAGTGGGGTCTTTTGGAGACACTTAGGTGCCTTAAGGGCGCCACCTCCAAGAATGGGATCAGAGCCCTTATCAAAGAGGCTCAAGAGAGCGTCCCCTGCCTCCTACCATGTGAAGATACGACACAAGAATCCGCCTGTGAAGCAGAATCCTGACCAGATATTAAGTCTACAGTGAGAAATAAATGTTTACTTTTTATGAATTACCTAGTCTAAGATTTTTGTTTCATAGCAGCCCAAATGGACTAAGACACCTCAGGCCAAATGAACCACTCTCTATGGGACTAAATACCAGCTATCAGCAGCTTTTCAAATTTTATGTTATTCTGATATACGCACAAGTTTGAATATCACTGATATTTATTGTCCTTTCTAAGTTTTTAAAAATTTTCAGACAGGGTTCCCGAAATCACTGTTTCTCAGGTTAGACCTGAATTTGTGTTCCTCCTACCTCAGCTTCCCAGAGTGCTGAGATTGTAGGTGTGCACCATGAAATACACTGATCCTGAGGAAGAGCCACAGCAGCCAAATAGCGATATGACAGGACAAGGGTCAGATGGTCAGTTACCAACGAAGCTTATGGGTTAGTTGGCAAAACTTTATTTCTAATCTAAGGATTTCGCAAACAAATCGATAACAGTGCTTCATATGTCAAAGTCACTTAGAATTCCAAATGCACAGGTTTGGCTTTTTGCCAGTTAGCAAGTGGTTATAGGTGGCAGACATTTTTATGTACATTTTCTCATATCTTCACTTAAGGCAAGAGTGGAATCGTTGGGGAATCAGTCATATATCTAAAACTAAGAATATAAATGCAACACAGAACTTTCTAATGAACTTTGCTTCAGTTGGAAAAATGGCTTCAGACAGTTAAATAAATATTTGCTGAGAAAACGAATGAATGAATGACCTCTTCCTAATTAGATTCCAATTACACAAAAATAAAAGAAGCCTTGTTGCCACCTCCTGACTTTACTAAAATCAATGAAGCATTAATTTCTCATCTGAGATTACCCTCAGGGTAAACCAGTCCTTAAAGCTGTATTTGACTAATTCATGAAGATCTATATTTATCATAAGGGTGAGGACTACTAGTACCTTTGATTTCATTTGTTTTTCTGGTGCTGAAAACCAAAATCAGCTTCAAAAGAATCTTAAGCGCTTTCTTTGGCTACACAGCTGTTCCTATTGCTTTCTAACCCACTGTGTGGGCCTCTAAACCACACTGTTTACCTTACTTTAGAGACTGAATCACATGCACCACCTCTGGAGATCATGCAGGTTAAGAAACAAAATCATTAGGTTTTGCATTATAGAAGCATCACAGGGAACAAGGGTTGGAATCATAACATAGCCGCAGTGGACCAGCTGATCTCAGTCAGGTGAAGCCTGCCGATTACGTGGCCTGAGAACTGGCGCACACGTGGGCTGCTGTCAAGAGAGAACACTTAACTGATTACCAGGGAAAGTCTTAGTCACCCATAATGTGGCTGGAACACGATAGCTCATGTTACTAAAATTCCTGTCAACACTGAGTCCCCTTCTGTAGCATTTATTTTCCCATTTTCTTTCTGTTTTTTTCTATTCCATTTCCTTTGGCCTCTATTTCACTAGGAGGTGCTTTTGTCTGCAGGAGTTGGTTGCATGCTTGCAATCTCCTCCGCAGGGTAGACCCCTTGAGACTGCAGCACGAAGCTCATTATAGAATACTTTTCTTCTTCCCACATGCCTGGTGGGGGATGAGGCTCAGAGCCGAGATGTGCAATAAGTATCTTTTGAATTATATTGGAAAGAGGATCAGGCAGATCGGTCATTCCATAAAGAAAACATGTAACCGAACCTGTGGTATTATAAAGTACTTCAATATCCTGTAAAATAAAACACCACATAATTCCCTGGGGCTTCACTCTGTCTTGTTTCATACATACTCAGCTTCCTCATACATATTCCACAGCTAAATTACTGTGACATAGGAAGCTTTGTTTGCTGGTGTGAGAAATCTTTTAAGTAGCAACAAAATAAGGCCCAGCCATAACACATGCTATTTGGGTGCTGCCCAAAGTAAGGCCTAAGAACAGTTCTCACTGGAACAAAGAAATAATAGGAGAATAATATCTTTTTTTCCTCCGATCCTGGAGATTGAAGCCAGGGCCTTCACACTGAGTTATATCCCAAGGCCTTTTTAAAATGTTTCATTTTCTTACAGGGTCTCACTAAGTTGCCAGGCTGGGCTCAAATTTTCAGTCCTCCTGCCTCAGTCTCCAAGAGTGCTGGAATTACAAGTATCACCATCTCTAGCTTGGAGAATGGTATCTTAATTATAAAGAATAAAGAAATCATGCATTTTAGAGATTTTCTCATTCTAAACTCAGTAGGTGACTCCCAGGGCTGCACAGAGAATTACAGCTATTTCCACGTTACTAGCCACAGCGTACTCTATTCTGCTGCCAAGACTCCAGTGTTGGGCCCTTCATGAGTCCTCCCCTCACTTATGCCTGGTATTAATAGTCACAACAGGGGAAGCTGCTAATATGTAACATCTATCTATTGGCACTGTCTTTTTAAAATTTACCACATAGAAACATTATTAACATAACTGTCAGTATAATCTCATTCCATCATCTCTGAAAAAAATCATTCTTGAAAACTTAGTACAGCAATAAAAGAATCAATGTTTAGGGTTAAAATATGTCTGTGTAAGTCTTACTTTCAGCAACTAATCTGTATTAGTTCTGAGCCTCAAATTTTATAATCTCCTATATGAAAATTTCTACCATAGAAACTTTTCTATAAAATGCTACCATGGTTTCTATATTTTTTCTGTGACAATCTTCTCATTCCTTACAACATCATCTCCCATTTGAGAGACCTGTAAGATAAATTCTGAAGTGGCAGCTCACTGCAGCCTATACTCCTAAGAGCCAAGACAGTGGCCCATCAGCCTCTGTGTGGCATTTGTTGCATGATGGTAATGTTTATTTCTATAATTGTTTCTCCTGTTCAGTAGGAGGTCATTGAGAAAAAGATATCACTGCTTCTTTGTATCAAGTTGAATTAATTACCTATATTGAGAAGATCAAATGTTATACTGTTTGTGAAAAATAATTTGGGAAAGATGCTGTCATGCAAAGTTAAGGTTGAATTAATGTTGTTACCAGTTCCTTACTGAAGAAAAAGACTTCTCTTAGTAGCTAATGAAACAATAGTGAAGCAGTGAAGAGCAGAAGCACATTATTTTCAACTGATTTAAGATGCTTCATAAGTTTTTGAAGTTCTCAATTCAGTTTATGTTCACATCTAATAATACACAAAATTCTGTAAGTTGTGGTTTCCACTTCCTAGCATATTTTTAAGATTCTAGCTCATCTGCTCCAGAACCACAGAATTTTGGAATGGTTCGTCTTCAATTCCTTTACTACCCCACTGTCATAGTGTGACAACAGCCACAGACAATATGTAAATGCCTGTTGTGGCTGTGTTCCAGCCATACCTTACTTACAAAAGCAGACAACTGGTCGAACTGATCCTGCAGGCCACAGTTGCTAGCCCATGGTCTAGTACCTTGCTACTTACAGTGTGGTGTGCAGGCCCTAAACATGAACAGCACCTGGAGCTGTTGAGATGTACAGATTCTCTGGCTCCGCCCCAGATCTACCGGACCAGAATTTGCATTTTAATGAGATTTGCAGGTGATTCATATGCATGTGCAAATGTGAGAGCTAGGCTGCAGATGAATAACACAAAGGAGACATCTGGGAGTATATTGTACCCAGCTTGCAGAGTATCCTGGGCTGCCTTCTCAGATTGTAACGTGTGGGCCTTTTCCAGTCTCTTCCTCCTGTGCCAGTTTTCTTCCCCCAGTATATCCTCACCCACTAACCACATGCTCTGCTTCTGCTGTCAGCTTGCCTTTCACCTCCTCAGCCTCGCAGCTGCTCATTCCCCAGCTTCTGTGTGCTGAAGGGAGGGCACAGGGAGCTTGTCAGATGGCAAAGGTTTGGCCTGCTTGAAGCACTGCTGCCTGCACGCAGTGCCTTGGGCATTTGCGTGCCCCCACCCTGGATCACCCACATTCGCTCCTGCACCCCCTTCCTCTTTCTGGTACAACAAAAATGGAAAAGGAAGCTGAAGGTGCAGAGCTTATTTCCCCTTCTGTATCAGGATATTGGAGAATCTATAATAATAATACTTCTCAGTAACATCATAACAACAATGGCAAGAGAAAATTCTATGAGGCTGGGGAACACAGCAATCAACCTGTTCCATCATTTTCTTAAATGCAGGCCAGATGACTTAATTATGATGTATATTTTTTAAGGTAAGACTTCCAAGAAAATTACAATAGGCAATTATGTAATTTTCCTGCTGTTGTTCATGCCCCCCCCGCTTTATCCTTCTTTATTAATATAGACAACTATTAGAAAAAAGTGGCCCCCACACAAGCTTGGATTGATGTGAGTGGGTGCAAGTTGATTATTTAGTTTTGAAATTTAAAACTCTCCCCTGAGTAGCCCTCTAAGCTGCCCTGTAACTCTTCTACACTGGAAGATATATATTTCTGACCTTGGCTCTCACCAAACAGTGCCTGCCTTGTTCTTACACACATAGAGTGACAGACAATTTGTCTACCTGGAACCTAGTGCTTCATACATGCTAGGTTTTCAGTAATATTTATCATTTTGGCATGCTTGACCCTTGGTAAGGGCACCTTACTAAAATTCTCTCTTCCTGTAATTCTGTTAATTTTTCTACTATCTTATAAAACCATAGTTTGAGTTATAAAACAAAAAAGACATTAACAAAATTTTAATTTACTGTGCCTGACACTGTTCATGGATTTTCTCATTTAATTGTCACTATAAGTAGTTGCTATTGCTGCCCCTATTTTAAAGATGAAGAGACTGAGGCTATGATGGAGTAACTTTGTCTGACATCTTACAGTGAGAAAGAACAGAAGCAGAAATCTGTAACCAGGTAGTACAAGTAGGCAGTAAATGCTGTTAACCATTGATGTTGCAGTGCTCATAACAGAAGTTTAGGCTTTCCAATGACTAGCATGTGCAAGGGAGGCGCTCGCAGAGGAAGCCGCTAGGCATGGGTCATCAGGAGAGATAGCGAAGGCCTCCTGTTAGTCCTACTGCAGTGCAGAAATGCAAACATCCTTTAGTTTCTCAGGGGCCCCATTGTAATCAGAAGCACAGCTCTGGTGACCACAGAAATATCTGTGGATTCCATGCAGAGTTAGTTGCTAGCACCCCAGGGATCACCTTGCACATTCTCCTTGGTAGTGAGGTCTCCAAGCTTCTCATCAAAGCCTAAAATGCAATCTCAGGGTTGCCAGCTGTGCTCCTTGGGGTAAGCAATGCATTAATTGTGTGAAAAATTGCAGCTTACAAGCCATTCCTTTAGCAGCTGTGGTGGCAGTTACAGTGCTTCTGCCACTGTGGGGCTGGATTGCCCAGGAATGCATACAATTCCTGAAAATTAGAGCAGCCTCACTCAGCTCGAATGCATTGGCGATTGACATTCAGTTTAGATTTCCGTGGTCCTAAGATTGAGTATTTGCCTGGAGCCCTGCTGTTTTAGGCATTTGCTGAGGCCAATCGAGCTGAGAGAGAGGAAACTGAACAGTATCTCACTGCTCTGCAAAATCAGATCTGAAAGAGAAGTGGAAAACTACTTGATTTTTTCTCTTCTTCAGATTGATAATGACAGCAAATCATTATTTAGGGTTGGATGACACAAACATTGCCTCTCTGAAGGGCGTGATAAAGGGTGTGAAATTAT
This sequence comes from Dinomys branickii, assembly GCA_004027595.1. Lineage (NCBI taxonomy): Eukaryota > Metazoa > Chordata > Mammalia > Rodentia > Dinomyidae > Dinomys > Dinomys branickii. The sequence continues at coordinate 32,459 of PVLD010006298.1, forward strand.
TTTATGAAGTTCAAGTGTTACACAAATACAAGGTGAATGTTATTGTTATCCACCATATACGAACCTTTACTCTCTCCCTTGGGTTATGATGGTTACCATTTGATTTACTTCTGGCAGAAAAACAGTGTCTAAACAAGCTGGAGGAGGAAAGAAAACAGGATGCTGGCCAGCCCAGTGCATATGCTGAGGGCGCATCCTACTGCAACTGTCATAGGTAATAAGCATGGAAGGTATTAAAGGATCATTTAAATCCAGCCCAGATCAGGCTATGATAAGCTGTAGCATTCATTTCTCCTTGGGACTTATCACTGAAACAATCTCTTTTGTCCTCTGTTAGTATCTAACTTACTTCCCCAAACTTCCATTGCTAGCCAACCATCCCTGTAGTGAAGATACATTTACAATGAGATTGATTCTTTTATGCAATGCCTACCATGTCCAAGACTTGGTTTGACATACTGTTACAAAGACAAATAAGATAGGACTTTGTCCTTAGCTTGTAGTAAGATACAAAGGACAAACCAATGAGCAAAAGGGTATTTTGTAATATTCCTACAGTTACCTCTATAGCTTATACTTGGAGAAGGCAGAAGGGGTCAGTTCTCTAAGGGAATGGGATGGGGGCAGCTCAAGAAAGTCTTCAAGGAAGATTTACTCTGTCGGGGAGGTGGTGATGGTTCTTTGATGCAATTGCGTACCTCTAGTCTGATCCATCATGGTCAATGCAAAAGACAATATTGTTTTCCTATTTTCAAACATGAAGTGAATAACTACTGTGTGCTAGCCATTGTGTTAGGAATTTACAGTTTAATTTGGAGGCAGATGTACCCTTAATTGTGTAATTAGCAGAGAGATGCACTCCAGGAAGGAAGCAGGTAACCTCTGCACATTGTTGCCTTGGTGTAAAAGTCTCTTCTTCAGGGCCCTGACCTGTCCCCCAACTCTCTGGGGCTGGCTGGCATGTGCTGTCATGACCCATTGGAGTTATTACTTTCTGCACAAGTCATTACTGAGCTCCTAGGATGCTCGTGCTTCCTAGCTAGGCAGGGGCTGGCCTGGTGAATGGGTGTGAGCAGGGTGATGCATGCCCCCTTTGGGTGGAGTGTGCAGATGGCAATACCAGGACCGTGTCCCTGTGGCTTAGCATTTGGTGCTAGTGGAGTTGATGGCTGTTCCATCAGTCTGGGATCTGGAATAAGAATCATTAGCACAGGCCTCTGTGAGTTATATTGGACATTCAGGGTGACTAAGAAACAAACCTGTGTTGTTTTAAATCTCTGAAATTTTGAGCTGTTTGTTGCTACAGTATAATGTAGGGTGTCCTTATGATACACATCTTTGGCAGGGTTTTCATGTTCTACATAAATTATGCTTCTTACATGTGGTGTGTGGTGCTCCTTGCACATACTGATTCAGTTTTTAAAAATCACACTTTATTATAGTGTCACTAGTTAGGCTATACAAGGAGATAAACAGTATCTGTCTTATCTATTACCTTATCCCAAGGATCTGGTACAGTGATTGGTACAGAAAAAAATGAATGTTTGTTGAAAGAATAAATGAACAAATGAACCATACATTATTGTATGAAATCAATGTTTTGACAGGGCACAATTCTTCATATGCATACTGCATTACTTAAAGCCAAGGGATGTGGTGATAATTTTAGAATATTTTTCCTGCCCTTTGTTGCCATCTGACATAATTTGAAACAAGCTCAATTGAAATAATTCTAGTTAGACAAATTGTAGTTCTCCCTAAAATTAGTTTTGAGACATATTTAATAGGAATCGAGATTTTTCTCTGCATTGTTCCAGAATTTTTTTCCATCTCCTGCACCTTCACTGGAGGAAGTGCTGTTCTTGGCTCTCCCTTGGGCTTCCAGTTAGGTGTATGCCCCTGACACGGACAGCAGCACCCTGACCCTGGACCAGCACATGTCTCTAGAACACATGTCTCCGATGAAGTGACCTCCCAGCCTGCATACACACAACAATTAACCAAAGCAGGTAAGATTGTGTCAGGGGAAGAGAATGAGGTTTACTTCCCTGCTGGTATAATTTTTGCCTTTGTGTGCCTGGTATCCTAGCGTTGATCTCTTCTAGTTCACTCCAGGGAAAGCATAGCTGGTATACTGCATAGTGCTTTAATGAAGCACCTGCCTGTGTTAAGCAAACATCAAAGTTGCTCCAGCTTCAAAACAAGCTAAATTTTGGCAGCTGTAACTTAGGGGAGGTCTGGAGAGCTCTGTCCACCTCTGCGTCTATTGAACTAATGACAAGAGAACGTGCATCATCGCAGTGTCACATCTTGCTGAGCCCTGAAGCTTAACATGGCTACTTAAGATGCGATCATTTGGTTCTGACTAGGATGTGGAGGCACAACGGAGAGAAAAACCAGAAGGGACATCTCACTGGCTTTTGGTTGGGAAACCTGTGTTCCTTGAGGAGACCAGACAGGCCGGGACTGGGTGCAGCGGGTGCCAGGCAGCCCCGCCAATCATTGCGCCCTCCTCTCACAGTTCTGCTGCAAGGCCTCAAGTTGACTTGACAGTCTGTTTTGCCTTGGGTGTAAGCTTATTTCCAGCTGCCCCTTTGAAGCCTGCTGAGCAGTTATGCCCAGAGGCACTGGCTGCACGGCTGAAGCAATCAATGATCCGTGCTCACTGTCACTTCTCTTTGTTATGCTTGCTTCCAGGACATTCATCTTGTAGCTGCTTTTTGTCTCCCTGACCATTTGTGATTGGCTGTGTTCAGCCACGGTATGACCACTCATCCTTATTTTTCAGTGATAAGGACAGTCTGCTTTAGACAATTAGGAGAAAACAAATATAAATAGCATGATTCATAGACCAAAATGCCAAAGGAGGGAAATACTCCTATACATGATATATTAATTTCCAGGTACATTCACAAAGTCAGAAACTACAGAACTTAAGCTGTTTCAGTGCTGTGTGACTATAGCTTGGAAGGATAATTCTAGTTTAGATGGAAGAAGGTACAATAAAGCTGTGTCAACGTGATAGTGGATCCATTTTGCCCCATCCACAAGGAACAGACCTGGCTAGTTGATGCACAATGCTGACGAAGCTCATCGACTTGAGTCCTGTGTAGATGTGTGTGTTTCTGCATGTTCCATGGCTACAGTTAGATTTCTTCCTACAGTTCATTCCTTGGGGGGGAGGGTTATAGGAAGAAATAAATCCCATAGTATATGAAGACAATATATACAGAGGTGGTTATGATATTCAAGCCATATGACTAATCAACATCCTTTAGATATACACAAAGTTCTCAATTTACTGTGATTCAATTTATGATATTTTTAGATTACAGTGATGTGAAAGAAATATCAATTCAGTAGAAACCACACTTCAGATTTTGAATTTTGACCCTTTCATAGGTTAATGACACTCAGTAAGATACTCCCTTGTGATGCAGGGAAGCAGCGGCAGCAGCAGCAGCCATAGCTCTTGGTCAGTCACATGAGCTTGACAGTAACTGGTTGTTGCTACTACAGTGTGCTGTGTGGCTAAGCTGGGATATGTGGTATGTTAGATATAGAAAGTGCATTTTTAACTCATAGTAGTTTCATTTTACAATGAGTTTACCAAGACGTAATCTCCACCATAAGTCAAGGCACATTGGTTTCTCAAACCAGATTTTTTGGATTGAGGTGATTGCAAACTCTGTGCTCAGAGCCAGTGTGCAGTTCTGATCTTGATCCTGTTGAACTACTCATATTCTGCTACTCAGTCCAAAGGGCATTTATTGAAAGCCCTTCATTTGTTAACCAAGGCCGAACAAAGGACCAGCATGACTTATCTCTTTATTCTCTGTCCTTAAAACAATGCAGAGTCTATAGATGCTCCACACGTGTTTGTTGGACTTAATGGAAGTATTTTATTGGGAAAGAAGAATAATACATGGTGAACACCCTCTGGAGCCAGGTATGAGAGGCACCGTGAATGCAGTGATGTACGGAAATATCTCTGCCTTTAAGCACCCATACTCAAGTCTTTCCTCACGGATTTCTGTCTGCACAGATGGAGAAGAAGATCTGGCAAACTTTACCCTTACCTCACGTACTCTAAGGGCAGTCTCAGAATTGCCTAAGTTCATGAGTAATGACTTTAAGGAGATTGCAGTACTGTTTTGGTCATTCGTTTCTACACAAAATAAATGCTCATCAATCAAGCTTGGTCCGTCTTAGGGAAGCACAGGTTCACTGTTTTGAGGTTGACTGCTGGGAGCGTCTCACAAACATACCATGGGTCATTCATGCAGACTAAGCCATTGGTTCCTGGCTCTCATGTCTCATTCTGCGTCACCTCCTGAAGATGGAGTGCAACAGAAGGCCCACGGGAAACTTTGTCAAGTCCCTTCTCTGAGCTCCCACTAGTGTGTGGACATTGCTTTTCTATACAATTATCCTACAGAGCAGTAGTTTGCTGCCACACTTTCTTCACTCAGTAGTGGGTTCTTTGAGCTCAGAGGGCTGCACATTTAGATAGCTTAAGATCACCTGCAAAGGAAGGTCAGTGCTGTGATGCTGGGAGCTAAAACTCACCTTGGGTTTGACAAGCAGTTAAAATCCCTGACTCTGACTTTCTTTTGTTGGATTGCTCCAAACATAAAGGACATTTCTGTTCTGATCATATCTTTTATGCTGCTAATTTGCTAAGACAGGCCCAGAAATCCTCCTTACCCTGTTCTTTTAAAAAGTCAAAGAGGAAACAGAGTTAGTGGTAGGAAAATCATACATGGAGAGTGTTCATGCAGGGTCACCAATTGCAAGGGTAGGGGCACCGTTCTCATAGAATGTGCTGTGACTTGTGCACCCTGGAGCTACTTCTGTGAACACCTCTGGTTCCCTCCTCAGGGGTCACTTCCATGTAAGGTGGATCCTCCAGGGGAGGAGGGTACTGGAATTTTGAACTACAGCCTTAGTTGTGTTTGTGTGTGTTTGCAGGATCTTTGAGCAGCAGCTATACTTTGGCTCTGCTGTAGAGGGTAGTTAACGTGAAGGAAAGAGTCCTGGACATGCTTTACCATCATTTACGATCATGCCTTCATCTCTTATTTATCCCAGCAACTACAGCATGAAGTCTTCTTAACATAGTTGGCTTTCAACACGTGATGTCTGAGAAGCCCGACTGGTAGGTCATTCCTCGTGTATACTTCCTACCTGATTGTGTACAATGCAAGTGATACAAGAGATAACAAAGTTTAAGGATAGATGTGACGATGTTTAATATTCATTATTAACTTAGTTTGACGCTTTTGCTGTCGCACATCCCATTTAATCACATGAGAAAGACATAAACAGCATCGGGGGTCAGCTTTTCTATTTATTCCACATGTGACCTTGGACAAGTTCTGAGCCACAGTCCCCTCAGTTAAAAGCTGGGAATTCTATTTCCTATCATTGCAGCCTAGCAGTTATTGTTATGCTTATCTTTACCTTTCTTGAAACCTGGATCTTTGTCTTCCTTTGTGACCAACACATAGTGCCCTTTTCCTTTGAGATTTGACTTTTCTATGACTACTGCATGCTATTAAGTTTCTAGTTCATATCTGGAGATTCTGGATTTTCGCTGCCCACTACCAAGATATGGCAGTGTAAATATAAGTGAACTGAAATTAAATTTTTAGTTCCTCAGCTGCACCTCACACATCTGTACTCAGTATCCAGGTGATGTTAACAACTACTATATTGTCCATTATTTAAAAAAGTGTATGATGCTGTAGACATTCTTTCTCTCTCACATCTGGACGATCGCTGGTTCAGTCCCCCAAGAAACAAATTCTGCTGCAGGGATCTGTACTCTGAAAACTGAGCGGGAAGCGCTCTTGGGAGCGTATCTGTAAGGGAGCAAGAGAAGTGGTACTAGGCAAAAGGAACCTCAGTACCTTCCCCAGAGGCCTGGACCTGGGCTGCCTGTTCAATAGTGTCTGGAAGCGAAGCAAGTGGGGCTAGGTCTCTGCACCCTGTGACAGCAGTCACTGAATATTGACTGTCCTGAAGAAGGGGCATAACACGGGAGAGGAAGATCTATTTCAAGGAGAAAGACTCCTGGGGAAGGGACTTGGCTGTGAGCTTGCGGCTGCCCGTCCTAAGCAGCTGATGCCTCATTCTGCATGGGGTGGTCTTGTTGGCACACCCCAGATGTGCTGCGTGGCCCATGGAGCTCTGATGTGCTCTCACATTGCTGATGCCGAGGATCTCATGCTCTGGGCTTTGGCCTCATTAACTTTCTTCTTCTGGCGCTCCTGTCCAGTGGAGCACAATAGAGGGCGCCTCATGTTTAAAAGGTTGTCTTCGGATGGTTTTGCTTATAAGTAATAGAAACCAGTTCAAGTCATCTTAAGCAAAAGGGAATTTATGAGAAAAATACAGTGGTATCTCCTGGAATCCAAAGTCCACCCAGCTGGAATCAGTCCATGTCTTTATTCCAAAATATATTGTGTTAGAGGAACAACTTTTTCTGAACTTGGCATGTTCTCATTCAGAAAGACCTGCATTACTGTAGACTTCCAGCTATTTTTCACAGCTTAACTTACTTCTTCCTTGGGAAGAGACAATTTATTTAGTTAATGAATTTGGAAGAATGAACGTGGCTGTTTGGGTCAGTCTCTTCCTTCATTTCTGGGTCTGTTTACAGAGGTGTGTATTAGGCTTTGTTCCTTCATTCTGTGTGCTTCCGAATGGCTGAAAGACATCTACATGGAAAGGATGTGGTTGTCCAGCACCGACCAAGAGGAGGTCTGCTTAACCTGGGGCTATGGACCAGGAAGCCAATTTTGCCACATACCTAGAGCAGGAATCCTCAAGCTGTATCACACATAAAGGATATATTCTGATTTCAGTGTCTCTATGTTTATGTAGAACTTGGGCAGGAAAAAAAGCTCTTTGTAGTGTGCCTTCTCGAACTCTAGCACATCTCTCTTCTCTACCCATTTACTTCCATTTAGCTCTTTCTGATCTTTAATGCACATGGCAGAAAATGCCCATATCCACAATTTCAGTTCTAGCCACTGGCAGCAACTGACTGGTTACCTTTGAATACCAACACCAAATCTGTACAATATAGTACCTGGTTGATTTGACTTTGGCTGAATGTGTGTCTTTGGCTGAAGAAATTGTGGAGTACTGGAGGAGGCAAAGTCACATCTACAGACATATGCAAGAACTGGGCAGGGAAAGAGCTGTAAGCAAGTGAGGTTGTCATGACTGCCTATGTAGTCTTTTATGGCAGAGGTTAGGTATTCTGGGCCAAATGCAGTAATAACCTTGGTTTATAAACGCTGCTGTTTGCAAACAACTTGGCTCACAAGCAAAAGTTCAGCAAAATTTTGCTTCTGTTCACATGCTCTGCTTTGGGTAACAAACACAACTGTGGCCATCTTCCCTACACAAACACAAATGCCTCTGTCTTTCCCCAAGTTGTTAAATAAACTAAATTCATAAACGAGGCACCACTGTGATTGTTTTCATTAGGGTAATCAAAAGGTGGCTTTTAAGCCTGTCTTTGTCATGCTAGTTTTCCTACTTACATTGCACGAATCTGCCCTCTTTTTAGACTATATCTTCCACTCTGACCGCTATTATGTGCTTCTCTAGACGAGACCTTGGTATCATCTGCCTGCACAATCCCCTTAATCCACTTCTGCCACAGGTCACGTGCAATTTGGAAGTGTTGTTGGGCACATGTGTGAGAAACAAAAGGAAAAGAGAAAAAAGTAGGTATTTTAAGGAACACAGGTCAAAAAGAAGAGGGGGAAAAGCCACCGGGTAGTATGCTGCTACCTGGAAGATTTCCCTGTATTGAGAATCAGAGATCACAGTGTCAAATAACTGTGAGCTTCCAATCGTATTGCAGACTATCAGATAATTCTTACTTCACTGTGGTGCTCTATAATAAAATGACTGGCTAAGCCAGATCATCTTCTGTGTCTTTACTTCAGAATAACTCATATTCTCTAGAAATTTAGAGCTAGCTCACAGCAGTTTTCTTCAATAATCAGTAAGGTCATATGACCTATGTTGCACACAGGCAGGATATCAATGATGAGCTGCCCTGCTGAGAAATTAATCTTCAATCAACATTGTATGTGTGTGTCCTCTGGACGTCACCATTGATATTTCATGGTTTCTTTTATTGTAGAACTGGGGGGCATGCTACATGTCAAGATGAAATCGATGTGAAATTGATGGGTTGAGAGGAGTTTGGTCTTAAGGGCTTTGCAGTGGTGTAACAATCAGCTCATTCTCCCCTGCCTTACTGAACTATTGTACTTGCACTATCAGATTCACACAAATTTCAACGCATTCCTGCAACCTAACACCTTTCTAAAAAGTTCTCTATACTTCATCATTGTATTTATTTATTTCAAAGATTATGACATGAATATATGATCATTTTATAATGCTGGAAAACAGAAAATAAGGAAAAGAAAACTTGTTTGTAATCAATCACTGTAACATTTTAGGCTATTTCATACCACTTTATTTAGGTTTGGAAAATAAAATTAAGCTTGTTTTGTGCCTCTAATTATGTTTCTGATTTTTTCTCTCTGCTATTATAGTAGGCATTAATCATATTCTAGCTATCCTTTAACATAACTTTTAACAATGGCTGACTATTCCTCTCTTTTTGGTTTTTTATTTTAAAGACAAAAGAATGGAGACTTATAAACCAGAATAACACAGAAACAATACAGGAAATACAAAATTATAGAGAAGATAGCAGGAAATTAGCACTGGATGCTGTATTACATAATGTTATCTTCACATTATTTACCACATAAACAATAAAGGAAAAACCAAATTACAGAGAAGATAGTAGGGAGTTAATGCTGGATGCTGTATTACATAACGTTATCTTCACATTTGTTGCTCAGTTATACAGATGATGGCTCATTCGATTAATCAGTTTTCTCCACCCTCATCTCTGTTGTTCTACCACCCAATCATTTGTCTTCCCTATGATAATAACTGTACTTTTTGGTTTATTTACTCCCTCAGGCTCTCACTTTGGGAAGAGACATGGCTGCTTCAAATTATGCTGTAACAAATATGGGTGTACACAAATTGCTATGGCAGGAGGTGGAAAAGCACCCATCCTCAAAGGTGGTACACAGGCGGGGAACCAGGTTCACTATGGTCAAGCCCCTATTGACAAACCCTCAAGGTCATCAGGGGTCTGGTCAAGTCCGTGGGGTTACCCAGGGAACTGCCAGGCTTCACCTCAATATGGTACATCTGGAGGCCCAGTACAGTACTCAGGGTCACTCAAGCAGACTGCTGCTCTACTGGGAGCCTGGTCGAGTCTGTGGGGTTGCCCTCCGGAGGACTGCTGAGCTATTCCTCTTTTTCTGGATATTTTGTTTGGGGTAAGTTTTTCATGTTTATAGAAGATTCCACAATTTATAGAGTTATATCCATGAAGCAAATATTATATATTACACATTAAAATTATATATATATATATTATATATATATATATATATATATATATATGAACATTTTTTCCCCTGTGGATTAATTCCCAGAAGTAGAATTACTGGTTTAATGTTTCTTTTTTAATTTTCACCTCTTTTTGATTCAGGCCCAAAACAATTTTCTGGAAGCTTGTGAAAAATACACTCCTTTAATCTGTGATTCCTCTGAACAAATAGAAGTGTGTTCTCTTCATTTCAGGGAAGATGATTAAGTCCCTTTTTGCTTTAAAATGTTTTGAGATGCTTTTACTTTTCCTATACCCTCTCCCCAGCTCACACAAAAGCACATACCATTCAATCATGGAAAGTGGAAAGTTTCTGCTTATCTTGTCTGGGCTGAGAAAGAAATCGCCTAGTGATTTTGAATAATATGGTTGAAAGTCAAGGAGTTCTAGTGACTTAAAGTTGTTTCTTTTTCCCCTTTCCTTTCCTCGGGCCTGCTACATACCTGGAATCACTGATCTCAAGGCCTGCAGTGTTGCAGACACATGGTGGCCCTTGTGGGATATAGGGAAGGGGACTGGATTTGAGATCAGAATCTAGGGCTGGGCTCTGGTCCTCTGCTACCTCTGTGTCCTTTTCAAACCATGCTAGGTGCTTTATCTGAAACGCATCCCCTCATTCAGTTCTCACAGGTTGCCTCTGAGGTAGGTACCACCACTTCCATTGGGTAGCTGGTACAGCGGATAAAACAATGACGCCTGGCTTGCAAATAGCAGACTTGAGAAATTTCAGTTGGCTCTTCTGAACCTGTCCTTTGTTTTCTCTGTTGTCTAATTCTATACTGTTCTTACTACCATGTTCACAGGGTAAGTGTTTAACCTCTCTGAGTCTTACTCTGTCCCTTTTAAATTGCAGGTAATTATACCTACCCCACAGGGCATTTGTGGAGATCAGATGAGATCTTTTAAATGGAATGTGCTATTTGAAGTGGAACATAAGTGTTAGGAATTATGAATATGCTAATGAAAATGGCCAATATGTTCACTTCCACAGCTTATATTGACTTTTGAAAATTTGATATTTAATTGTTTAGTTCCTAGTTTACAAATTTTATTTTACCAATTTAAAAAATTCCTCTAAAAAGCCCCAAGGAAATATAAAAACTTTTAATAATTGAATGTTGAAGTGTCAGAAAGTTATTTGATTTAAGCAAAGTAAGAAGCTTTGATTTTTTAAAGACAAATGTCTAAGGTTTGTCACCACTGACACTACCATTTTGGGGCTGGATATTTCTTTGGTGTAGGAGCCTGGCCTGTATATTGTAGGCTATTTATCAACACAGTAAGCCTATGCTAACTGGATGCCAGGAGCATCCCACCACCAGTGTGAGAAAGAAAAACACGTACAGATCCTGTCAAATATATCTTGGAGTTGGGGAGATGCTAAATTTCTCCCAGTGAGAACCTCTGCTTTAAGAAACTGGCTGTCACACAAGATGCAAATTTTATTCACTAGGTTCTAGGTTTGAATGGTTTTATTTCTGAATATGCTTTTGTGTCTTAGTATTATGTAGGAGGGTAAGTTCTACAAAGGGAATTATCTTTGGCATTTGTTGTTTTAATCTATTCTAATTTTACAACCTTGTTATCAAATGAACACCTTTGTTTTTCTGACTGTGCAAACCAGTTTCACTGAATGCCAATACCAAGATCTGCACACAAGATTATAAAAAACAGGAAATAAAGAAAAACACAAATCCACACAATTACAAGGAGAAACCTATTCTGGGAATAAAACCTCCTATAAAATTTCTCATTTTTATTAAGATTTCCATCTCGAGAATGGATTTGTGCTGGGTGGTTTTTCAGTTCTTGTTACCATCACTGTCATAACAGAGGATGAGTCTAATTGCAGTCCTTGGGTTGGTTTGTCACTGGCAATAGTGCGGGGCCCCGCCTGACCTTGTGTTATTCCAGAGCCACAAGGAGGCACAGCTGCTGACCAGATGAGATGAAGTACGCTGGAGAGCTCAAGGGTCATCAGGGCCTGAGTGGCTGCGCAATTTCGCACTGGAGATTCTGTTCAGCAGTCTAAATTGCAGCAGGTCCACCTGTCCAAAGAGCAATATGGCACATAGTTATATGACACCACTCAGCATAGCAAAAGGTAATTTCCATCAAAAGAAAGAAGGCAAAGAGGAAGCTTAATATTTCTTGATGCCTGCTCTGTACCACTGGATTAAGAATTTTCTCTGTGTTCCTACAAATATATGAAATGAGCATTATTATATCCAGCTTTTTACTAAGGAAGCTAAAGTAACTTGCCTAAGAACAGGTAAGCTGAGAGATTCAGATCATGACTTGAAAACCTCTTTGTACTTCCAGCGAATATAATGGACCTAGGACCTAATAATCCAATAATAGAAAATAATAATGTATTATGAGCTTTATTTGGGAATTCCGAATGACACATAACTTTGAAAAGTGGTTTGTTAATTTTAGGGAGTTGAGAGGGAGCACCACTACCACCTCCAAACTAGTTGGTAAGCAAAGGAAGAACCCTTGGAAGGGACATGACAGGATTTTGAAGTTTTCTTTTTCCTAAGTTATTAGAGGCCATCTGTTTTCCAAAGAATGCCAAGTCTTGGTTGTGTCACCACAAAAGTCAGAGGTATCCTTTGTCTTGCTAATGAAGTTTTATGTATTTTTAATTGCTCTTCTCAGTGAGCATTTCCGCAGCTTTGTGATGTGAAGAGACTCAAGCTAGGTGCTGGGAACAGGTATAAAGCACAACTTCTTCCCTCGTGGTGGCTGGCGGTCTCCTAGAGGACATAAGAAATGTTCTGTTACTTTTTAAGAAAAGATATAATTGAATGAGATTAGGAAAATTGCAAATGTAATTAATAGTACAGTTCCGAGAAAGAACAAGTACTCCTTTGACTTGGAGTTCAGAGCACTGCTTGGAAAACAATCAGAAGAACAGCGGCTCTTAGGTAAAAGCCAAGGTCACCGCTGACTGTCTGTAGGTGAAGCAGCCTTCTACAAGCTCTCAGCCCAGAGCGACAGGAGCCTTCCTCACACTGAGGGCTTGTTCTGTGTTGCCAAACAAGCAGGAGCAATTCCCTGTGTTTATAAATGTGCTGTTGTTTCCTCCCAGACTCTAGTCATAGTTCTTCTCATATCTTTCACAAAATCAGCTTAACTTCTCTATGAATTCAATACTTTTTTTCTTTGGACTTACCTGCTAAAGAGATTGCTTAGATATCCCATGACCCATGGGCTTCTTTCCTTGTCAGATAATTGGACTAAAAGTTTGTGCCTGGCCAAAGGGAAACCATATGAGCCAAGCAGATTCTATCTCTTGTAGCCCAGTAAACTGACCCAGCAGAGCCTTTCTCATGGCCAGAGAGATGGATCCCGTGTGTGAGACTGGCAGCGATGTGGGCCCAGGCAGAACTGAGAGCTAAGGCAAATAAGAAATTGAGAGAAGCAGAGGTAAGAGACTGCACGCCACTTCTTAGCAAGCAACAGAAACTGTTGACTTGTCAAGACTACTTCTAGCTCACAGGAGGGTCAGTTATTTTTATTTCTCTGCTTTAGATTCCCAGAGACTTATAACCTAGCATCGACTCTAGCTAATTGGAATGAGTTTCTCATCCTATCAATCCTGCAGGTTTGGACCAAAACCTTGTTACACTGATCTTCCCATTATCTGTACTTTCGTCCACTTAGTCTGTGTTACTCATTTGCTAAAACCATCAGGTGCTATTTACTGTTATTATTTGGCTGCCTTCACAATATGCGTCCCTTTTTCCAAATAGACTGCCAGTCTGTTGTGGGCAGAGTGACAATGACCCAACCCGAGAAGCAGTGCAACCTAGTGATTTTAAGCCTGGATTCAGGATTCCACTCGTAGCAGTACTACTGTACCAGCCACGATAGGCTGGAAAGCACTCTGTCGACAAAAATCCCTCAAATTTCCAGAGACTAGCATAGCAAAGATGCGTTGTTTGCTTATGTTAAATGTCACACACACACATTGGCCAGAGGCCTATGACCATGGAAGTTCCTCAGAAACATAGGCCGATGGAGGCTCCACCCCAATGCGAACTTCAGTCATCATCAAATCAGGGTAAAAAGAGCATGGTAGATCAAATGCTGGCTCTTGAGATTCTACCTAAATGGTTCTCAACAACTCATCTACCTAAAGTATTTTCTTGGCTAACACAAAGGAGTGGAAGTACAGTTCTATCAGGGGCCTTAGAGAAAACTGGAAATATTTATGAATGGCTTTTAAGGCTGACACGCTTGCTGGTGGGTCAACCTGAGCCATAATGTGTGCCTTCTTAGTACCTCAGTTTTCCTTCAGCTGGTATTAAAACAGGACTTACCTGCTCTAAGGATCAAGTGTAATGATGGATGTGAAATACTTTCACATGTGTCCTGCTTATTGTTAATGCTACGTAAGCATTAGCTCATGCTCCTTTCAGATCCTTAAAATCAAAGTTACTTGCTTGAATCATTTTATATGTGTATATATATATGTGTATATATATATGTGTGTGTGTATATGTGTGTGTGTGTGTGTGTGTGTGTGTATATATATATATATATATATATATATATATATATATATATTGAAACTCAGGACATTGCTCTTGCCAGGCAGGTTCTATACCACTGATCTATGTCCTTGACACTCACATCCCTATTTATTTATTTATTTGTATTTTAAAAATTAAAAAACTGACAAAACAACAATGAAGACAAAAACAATAAAACATGCCTTCAAGACAAAGTAATAGAAATTTACAATGGTTACTAAATTACATACTGTTATCTTCCATGAAGTTGCTCAGTCCATTACACATAAGAATGTAAGATTGATCAAACAATCAAAGACAGGAACAAGTAAAGAAAATAAAAATAATTTTTAAAAGAAACATTGGAAATGATGCAGAGCTTCACCATACAAAATGGTAGGAGTTCAACAGTTGTTCTTATACTGCATATTGTTTTCAGCTCAATTACCAAATTCAAGTGTGTAAACTTGGTCAAGAAAAAAAGAAAATTTTAAGCATTGACTGTTCCTCTCAATATACTACAGACATTAGCAATACACCTACTCCAGCTATCCTTATATATACATATAAATTTTTTTCTTTAAAAAAACCAACATAACAAAAACAAATGCATAAACAAAACAACATAGAGAGCAATAAAAATGGTACAGAATTTCAAAACATGTTGATAGGATGTTAACAATGATTGTTATACTGCACAGTGTTATCTTCAAAATGGTTGCACATATAACCAGACATAGGCATGCAAGACTGATCAAACAATTACACATTAACAGTTCCTTTCAATAAACCAACATATATTAGTAGTACAATTATCCCAGCTATCCTGTGTATCTATATATACATATTTTTATCCTCTTCTTTCTTTTTCCTCTCCCTTCCTTCATCTCAGTTGCTCCTTCCTTGAGCAGTTTCTTTTCCCTTTCAGAATACCTACTGTCCTTTCAGATTTTATTTACTCTTTCAGAGTAAATATGTTTACTATGTTTCCTCCCTCTTGTAGTAGGGAGGAAATATGATGTTTACCCATGTGAATCTGATTTATTTCACTAAAGAGTATGGTCTCTAGCTGTATTCGTTTACCTACAAAAACCTGTAGTTTATCTTTCTTTATAGGTGAGTAATACTCCATTGTATAAAAAGACCACATCTTTTTTATCCATACCTCAGTTGATGGACATTTGGGTTGTTTCCAAGATTGAGCTATTACAATCACATCCCTATTTTTGAATAACAAAAAATCTCCAAGGATATCACAGTTGGCATGAGTTAGGTGTGACATTTTGATAGGACTACTTACTGATTTTCTTTTATCTCTTATTCATGTATAGAGAGAAATTTCAGCTACAAGTTGTGTAGTTCCCTTGCCTGAAGGTTGGCTTTCTTTTAAAAAAATCAATCACAGTGCAAGTGCTAGCTCTCACTTTCACTGAAGCACTTGTCATCTGCATAAAATGGCATTCTAAGTAGCAGCTGATCATCCAAAAGAAAAGAATGGAATCTGTTAGCTATTAAACCCATAATCCCCTTGAGAAAATAAATTTAATGACAAGTTGTCACATTAAATATCTAGAGAGGTTTGGTTTAGGGACTCTTCTTGTTTGCTAGGTAAAATCCCCTGAATAAAGTGTCACATCCCTAAACACGACTGGGAAGGAGTTTGCTCTTAGCCGAAATTATTGCACTTAGCATAGCTTCAGGGGAAAAGCTTAGGTTTACTAGCTATGGAACGCCTGGCATTATTTTAAGTGTTTGTATTAGAAAGCTTTCTGCTCAAACTGAGTACTAGTTAGGAAAAGGAAAAAAAAACTTTTAGAAAAGTTGCTCCGAATAAAAAAATGGCCTCTACTAGAGAAGAAATGTGGTTTGGCATCAGTGAGGGAGTGGGTAAGACGCAGTGTAATCAGAAAAATGCAGCTTCAGCCTCATCCTGGCATCAAAGCAGAAGTCTGTTCTTTTAAATACAGTAGTTAGATGCTCAGATGTTTGTTTTAACACACCCACCAGGGGGCCTCAGTGATTCCTTTCCTCACCGGGAAGAACGGCAGAATAGCTCTTTGATCCACAGGGAGGGATATTTACAGGGTGCCCCAGTTTTGTCTCTCTGTAAACAACAAGTGCTCTGAGCAACCTGCTGCTCCACGCAGGGCTCTGCCAATGCTGCGGGAAGCATGGCGAGCTGAGGCGCGCCCACACGCCTTTCTCCGACCTAAACCTCCTCCACGTTCGGCTGTGGCTCTTTCTATGCGGCACTCCAGTTCCTCCAGGGGTGTTGCTGCTCTTATCTCCTTACTTTTGTTTGAATTATCTTTCAAAACCTTTCCTCTCCCCCCACTTCTCTTTGTCTCTGATTTTGTTTGTATCTCTTAGTTTATTTGAATGCCATTCAGCTCAGCGGGTTTAGGATTATTTTGTTGTGTTTCTTGAGGGAGGAGAGCAAAGCTGCGCTACACCGGAAGGCTTGGCCGCTGTGGAGCACAGTGGCTGGTGCGCCCCCGGGGCCGACCGTGATGCAGTGGGGCCGGGCTGGCATTAGAACTAACTAGCGGGCAGCGCATCCGGCGCCCAAAGTCCGGCTGGTTGCAAACTGGGGTGATATCTGGTTAACGTGAGGCATTCAAATGCTCTTCACGATGGGGGGAGGCGCTCACCTTGATTATTCCCATTTTACAGATGTTGTCGTGGAGACTTGAAGGAGGAAAGGAACTTGTCCAAGTTCTGAACTGTGGTTTCTTTAGCCTCCCTGGATTGCAAGGTTCTCCTGTGTAAGATGAAAGGATTCACATAAATTAGAGCTCTGCAACATCAGCGTCACTGATACTTTGGCAGGAGAAGGTTCCGCGAGGCGGCTGTCCGGTGCACTGTGGGATGCGCGGCAGCGTTCTCGCCCTGTAGTTGCCAACGGACCTTCTCTTCACCCAGTGGGACAGATAAAAAGTTACTGTGAGGAAACAACAGGGAGCCTTCCTCTTTCCTCTACGCCTGCAGAGCAGTTATGATATCGCAAGCTAGAGGTTCTCCTGGTGTGGGGAGAAATTAGAACAGATTAACTGGTACAGCCACTTTCCTTTCACATAGATTTAGATAAGGCATATCTCCGACGACAAAGCTGGCCGTTTCTCATTTTGACCAAGAAAAACCCTCAGTGGCTTTTCGTCTGTAAATTCTGAAGAGAGGCTGATAGATTTGGCTCATTTGAATATAGCATAGATGCATTTTCAAGAAGCCATCGCTTCTGAAGGGAGTGGGACTGGCAGACCTGGACCTTGAGAGCTCATCTGATATACAGACGTTCTGTGGAGCTTGGCACGGCAGTTCCTCAGCCCACCCAGGAGCACTGTCTGTTTTCCTCTTCCGTTCTATTTTAGACTCTTACTTTACACATTTCTCGTGAACAAGGCCAGTGAGCATCTTCCCCAGAGAGATAACTAAGAATATTTTTCTTCTGCAAAGTTCTCTCATGCTTCTCCCTTCCCTAAACAACATCCTTATCCTCTTTGAAATAAGGAGCTCCTTTCCCTCCTATTCGTCTTACACCCGCAATGCAGTGGGTCCGGTGTCTTTTAGTCAACAAGTTTTGGTTGAATAAACTGTATGAGCAGTGGGCCTGGAACTCCAGCCTGTCTCTGGAGGTGCCGGTTTGTCTTGGGGCTGACATGTAGTGGTGATGGGGATTGATAAGCATTGGTATGGTTCTGTTGTCTGCATCAAAGGAATATTCTTCTTTAGTACTGTTTCCTATCAATTGAATTTCAGGAGACAACAGGGATTCATTTACTATCATAAAACATAAAGATGATCTCCTAAATAATCTTCATGATATTTTGGGCTCAGATTAGGTAATTTCTGAAAAAAATTCCATTGTTTGAAAATCTTTTGTCATTGGAGCTAATACAATGCACATATCTAGCTTTACTCACATGCTGGTATCCTGTGCTCCATTTCCAGGAATGGAAAGGCATGGCTGCCTCGGCAGGTCTTGCAGTTTTGTGGGGCAAGTCCATAATAAACGACTTCCAGGCATTTAGAAGTGACTTCATACGCCTTTGAATGACCTCACAGAACACATGCACACCAGCTTACAATAGTGAGGATTTAGTGAATTTCATATTTAGTTTCAGTGAATAACATTATCTAATTAGTCAAATCTCCTATAATTATTTCCATTTTTATCCACCTAGAACTCTTAATCCGTCACCAGTTCTGTGACCCGGAAGGACTGGTTTATCATGCAGTGCATCTCATTCATATTCTCAGTTCCTCCCCCTCCCTCCTTTCCCCCTCTGTCCTCTCTCCCTGTTTTCCTACTTTGTTATTGGCTTAGTCCTCACAAGTCTCCAACAACGTAACTGCCAGCTGAGTTCTCCCAAGCTGTCCCTATGGCTAACGTCAAACTGCTGACTGGGTTAGTGTTTTGCAGGGGCCAGCTACTCCCACCTCACCTCTAAAATGTATTTATGAGGCAAAGTCACATTTTGGTGCTAATCAAGCCTTTCAGTAAGGGAAAGAATAAAGGGTATGGAGGTTTGAGATTTTAGACAGCTGGATTCCCTCCAAAGGGCAGAGAAAACATCAGATAGGTAATCTATGAGTTCCAAGGAAGGCAATGACCACAGCAGTACTGTTTCTCATGAGTTGGGGGCGGACCTTTACTTGCTGTCATTCAGGCTGGGCTGTCTACGAGGAAAGCAGCAGAAATACCTGTTAGGCAGGAACCCCTGAGGTGGATGGCACAAGAATATCCTTTTATGAAGGTGGAAATTTTTCGAGTGTCCTGGAGGCATGTTGTCATTTCTGAAACATTCACCACATGCATTGGCAGGAAAGAGACCCTTTGTTAGCTCCATTCAAGGAGGGAAATAGAGATGAGCTGAGAGAAGCAGGAGGAATCCAGTCAGCAAGACAGCAAAGAGAATTTATATTAGGTGGCAGATTGTGAGCGTGTTTACTGTAACATAGACACAGTGCTGCTATAAGCAAGGCAGGATAGAACTTAAAAGAAACTAAAAACAAATGTTGGTTCTAATTTGTCTCAAGACAGTGTCCCATCAATCTTGATACTCAGTGGAAGTTCTCATTGAATGAGAAAACTCTAGACCAATGCCAGATATAGAATAAACCCTTAATACATTTTCCTGTCTGTTGGACTGCTATTTTGTAGCATTCCCAACTTGGCATGCAGGGAGTATAATAACAACAGAAATGCTTTTGCATTATTCTGGCTGCGATAGTACCTGCAGCAAGATTTAGGGAATCGTTGCTTCTGGTAAACCAGTTCTGCCCTGGCTGTGCCACGTCTGTGCGGTCTCGTAGAGGCCTGGGAACGCTGTGAGTGCCTAATGAAACCCCACCACTCCTTATCACCAGCTCCACAGCTTCTGTGCCTCTCTCCAAGTGTACCACCTCACGTTCCTCTGAAGCAGATGCCCAGACAGACAAGCGTAAGGGGGCTGTGGAAAATGTCTACAAAAGATAGCAGGGAGAGGAGCAGACAAGGCTCAGCAAGTTTCAGACCCGGAAATTGGAAAAGTCATCTGTAAAGAGAGGGGAAAGGAAGAACTGGGGAGAAAGAGCCTCAGGCCTTAGCACAGCCCTAAGGAAGTCTTGAATAGGTCTCTAGGGAAGCCCAGTAGAAAGAGAATCTTGCTTTGGGTGGGAATAGGCCTCTGTCCAGTAGTCCACATCGAAAGTTTGGCTGCTGGGAGCCCAGGAAGAGTGTGGCTCCAGGGTGAACACAGCAGCTGACCCTCGAGAGGAGGCAGCCTAAGGCTGTCAGCTGACCATCGCTTTTTTTTTTGCAGGGAGATCTAAGCAGAGCACTTCCCCATACTACCACACTATGACACCACCAATCACTTTACCACCAACCCTGACGCGGCACTCCTAGGACAGGCACAGTTACGAGAACCCATTTTCTGCTTTTTCCTTCAAGACCGGCAAGCAGAATTAATCTCACCACGCCTTACATCCTGGCTTGCCGTACTTATCCAAAGTTTAAGACTCCAAGGTCATTTATTGCTGTTTAAATGTATTGTGCAAATGGAAGTCTAAATCTTCTAAATACATTTCGCTTTCTTATATCAATCCCTACCCGCCCAAACCTTCTGCTCGCTCTCTTAGGCTCTTTGTCATGAGTGAAATTTCCTCACCTCCTCTCAGAATGTTCTCCTCGCCCAGTTTTTGTACCCAAACTTGGCTCATACCAGGACTCTTCTTTCTTTCACTCTGCGTCCAGTGTAGCCCCTTATTTCTTAAGGCAGGTTCTTTAAGAATCTATCAGATCACAGCCTCCACTGACCTCCACTACGTTCTCTCACCCCCTCGGTCATTCCTCATGTACTGAAAATTTGGCTTTTACCACTAATTCTGTTTCTGTTTGCGGGAATTTGAACATTCAGGTAGCTAATCTAATGGTCTGGCTGCTCAGCTGGCGGGAGTTTTCCTAAAGTCCTAAACCTACTGCTTCAGTGGGCACTGCATGTTTCCGTCCTTACCGCCCTCCAGGACTTAAAATTATTCCCTCTTTTCCACAAAGTGTGCACACTTACAAATCTATTATTCTTGTCCCCTGGTGTTTACTTCTTAATATTAGGAAATATTAGGAAATACCTCTCATCCTAAAATGAAACTTTTATCATGATGCATACTTCCCATGGCTGTCAGTCCCATCCCTTTGCTCTCCTTCAGAGCAAAATGTTCCTTTTAGGTCTTTATGTTTTCATGTTCCATGGCCTGCGCAGCCCATTCCAGTCAGGGTTCCATCTCCGGTACTTCACAATTCACCAACACTGACTTCTGCAGGTTTACCAGGGACCTCCCTGTAGTCAGACTCAGTGGTGACTTCTTTTCTTGTTGGATTTCTTAGAAAAAGGAGTATTTCCTTCGCTCTGTTTCAGAAAGACACTTAAGACTTCCTCCCGCTCAGTCACTTTTGCTGGCTCTTCTGGTTTCTGCCCTGTTATTGTACCCTGGGGACCAGTTGCCGGTCTCCAGTTTTCAGGGTGTGCTCGCTCCGTGGCTTTGCTCTCCTGCTCCGTGACCTCGGCGTTCTCTGTCTCCACGTTGGACCCCCACAGATTACTTCATGTCGCCTAAACCTGCCCAATGGCAACTCCATGAGGTGCTTAAAACTCACCATAGCCAAATAGCATCTTTGTTTTTCATTCTACCCTACACGTGTACATACTTGTGGACATGTGCATATGTGTGCACGTACACACACACACACACACACACACACACACACCCTTGTAGATTCTTCCTTTATCTACGCAGTGGTATTCTATTCCTCCGGTGGCCCACACCCAAATGCTAGGAGTCAGGCTTACTTTTATTCTTTCCTCCAGGAACCATATTCTTATACTTTTTCAGTAAATCCTGTTGATTTTACCTTCAAATTAGATCCTGAATCTGACCTTTTCTAGCCGTCACGTCTGTTTGTGTCCTATTAATGGGCAGTAGCACTTCCCTCCTACACTGCTGCAATGCTTATAGTCACTTAGTTGTTCTTTCTTCTTTCATTTGACCCTCATTACTGCTTATTTTCCATATCACACAGTCATTTTGCAGTAACCAGCTCACTACATGTCCCCATGGAGATCACCGGAGATGTGCCAAGTATTCACATCTAGCTGAAAAAGAAGGTTATTCAATTTAATATACTTACCTAGATATTCCTGAGATTTCCTTATTCTCATATGTCGGCACCTCTACACATGCTGTCCATGAATCCCTGGAAAATCTTTTCACTGCCAATCTACTCGACTGCTACCACTCCAATCCTCATCTCATTGTTAGGCTCCTGCAAAAGATGCACCTCCCTCTCCACATCTACTAAGATTCATCCAAGCAGGGTTTGTGTCTGGATTATTTATGACTCTCTACACAGATTTTACCTCCTTGAGGCAACTGTCACTCTGTTTCATACATTTTTATGTAAATTTTTTAATGTAAAATTTTATTTTAACTCCATATGTCCTCACGTTTGGCATGTGTTAGGACACAAAATGCAGTTCAAAGGTAATTAAAGAACTCACCATACAAAATTTTCGGCTTCAGTTTTGGGGAGAATATAGTTAGCCAGCAATGTTGAATAGCTTCCTAAAATTAAAACAGTCCATTTAAGCCTAGTGACCAAAGGAAGCAGTGGTTGCTGCCCTTCCTTAGCAGTCAGAAGGACAGATGTGGAAGAAGCACTTGTGGTGGTGTAACCTGGTCTATCCAGTGAGAAAACTCCAAAGTGAATACTAAGCATCCTGGTTATAAAGAGGTAACTGTAGCTTTTCTAGTCTTTGAAAAGAAAAAAGCTATGAATTTTTTTGCTGATTTTACAGCTACTTTCTTAAATTCTGTGTCTCCAGTGATCACTCCTATCTTGATTCTGAGTTAAAAGAAAAGCAAAACAACAACAACACAGAATAAACCAACCCCCACAAAACCCAAGAAGAAACATGCTTGAAACAACCTTTCATTTCAAGATTATTGCTAAAGTATAGACTTATTTTCCATCCACTTTAAAAAAACAATGTCTGCTATGTGTAGTAAACAGTATTTTAATGTCTTCTGCAGAAGTGTGAGTGGTGTGCACGCTAAGGGGTAATTCTGTAGGAATAGACTTTTAAATTCAATTCAGCACTTTCATCGAGAATGGAGAAGCTTAAAAATTAAGCCAGCAGGCATCCAAAGCCTGAGAGAACACTCCTGGATGCATTCTTAATTAGAGCCAATAAAGTGTGTTTTTAGAGCAAGCTTTCCCACAGAAAGCTCAATGGCAAAACTCAGAAGAAGCAAACAAATTAAATTCCGTATATTAACTGCTCGGCACACTGCTTCTCAAGGAGTTATTTAACACAACATGATAGTTGACAAAATTGTATTTTCAAACTCCAAGTAACCCCAAAGATAAGATGCCAGCTATTTACATACTCTACCCAAATATGAAACAATCCATACTAATTTGAAGTCTTACTTGAAACAAGTGTAAAAGAAAATGCTGGGGTAGGAATGATACATTGATTGATGGATGAAGACTTCAGGATGTTGGAGTTTGTTCCCATCCTTATTTTTGTTGACTCATTGGGCATATTTTGGTTATGACTTGGGTATTTCTATGTCACTTTATGTATGCTTATGTAAACATTAATGTAAGACCAGGACTACCTCTGCTACTGGGAGTGCAAGTAACCCATTACCCCCTGAGCAGGGGGTGCACACTGTGATCTCAGCCACTAGTGGGTCAAAGGCAGGAGGAGCACAAGTTTGAGGCCAATGTGGGTAACTCAGCGAGGCTCTTTCTCAGAACAAAAAGTACAGAGAGCTGCCGATGCAGGTCAGTGTGAGGGCCTGGGGTCATTTACGAAAAGAAGAAGCTTTTCTCCTTAGCATTATTCTTACGCTTGCATGGAATATACTATAATTAAGAAATTGTAATTTGCATTTTAAAATTAGTAGTTAATTTGTGGTAAATTCTGAATTAGCAGAAAATTTTGAGAGCTCACTGGTGCCAAACATGGCCACCAAATACAGAAATGTTGTTCACATGAGATGGAACTTCTGAGATGTGCTGGATAATGTATTGCATGTATGGCGTCGTAAGCATTGTTTCAGTTTTTTCTAAAGCTATGCTAGAGGGAGTACGAGTCAGTAGGTGGTCACTACAGAGTAAATTAGTCTAAGCACTTCTTTCCCTGTGCCATGCTGTAGAAGTATTTTAAAGTTATAAAATGTAAATATGCCTCATGATTTAAATTTAATATCTTGTAGACCCTTGGGTGACAATCCGTAATATTTTAAGTGTAAAAATATTAAGGCTTTTCAGAACTGAAATTCATTTGACTGTGAACGTTTTGAGAACATGCACTATATCTCTTCCATTTCATTAAATAATTAGCTAGGAAACATGACTTTTTGGATGTTATTTCTGAATTCTGAGCACTTTGACAAGGGTAATATATGCAGCAAAATTACAACATGGGTACAATGCGGGTCAAACTGCAATCGGTCTATAGGATTATAAGTGGAGTTGCTTGGTTGGTGTTGATCCCATAGAGACATGAGTGAAGCAGCCGAGCTGTACGGAGAGAACAAAGGCACTCCTCCTGGAAAGGGGTGGGAGCGTGGATTCAGCCGCTCTGCCCACCCGCCACCTCAGGCCTATCTGGGCTCACTGCACCAGTGGTGCTAATTATGGTATAATCTCAAATAGCTGTTTATGTCTAGGGAGGCTTGCAGGTCTGGCTATTGTGTCTCCATCATGAGGCCTGGATTTCTTCAGATTTGCCTCTAGCCACAGCCTACTGTACTTTTATCTTTGACACTGACTCCCTCGAGGGCCCAGTCCCTCTCTGACTATCTTAACTTTTATCTAACTCAGTTGTCTATAAAAAACTATGTCACATAAGGAATCATTGGAGAGGAGAAAGCCCAGGTGCAGGAATGTGAAGTTCTCCAAACTTCTCAAAGAGTACATGTGGAAATTGATTTTTTAACCTTCAGAATTGTTCTATTTTATTTTATTTTTGTTTGGAACCAGAAATCGAACTTGGGACCTTGTGCTTGCCAGGCAGGCGCCATGCTGCTGAGCTGCATCCCCCACCTCTGGATTTGTTTTAATGAGGGCGGGTGAGTAAAAGCTCTTGGTGGATTTAAGTTCATGGTCTAACGATATCCTAAACTGCTTTGTGATATCTAAAATTCCTCTCATTGGAAGTTCTTAATAATAGTAGGCAAACTTACAGGGCCAGCAGAGGAAAGTATTTCAGCACCAGATGCAGGATCAGAATAGAAACCTTGTAAGGTCTCTTCTAATCTGAAAGTTCTTTGCTTGAATGACTAAAGAACAATGCTGTCCACCAACTAAACTTCCACTTTAGTATAAGCACCAGGCACTTAAAACTGTTCAGTCTTCCTACAACCTTCTCAGAAAGGAGTTTTTGTCTGTTTTTCCAAAGCTGTGAGTAAATAAAAACCAGGGTGCAAGATTACTTGGAAAAGGCTCTAATTGTTAAAAATCACTTCATACTGGTAATTCTACTTCAGTTCCTACTCTCTTAGTTACACAAGACTAAGAACTGTTATTTTATTTCCTTGATGAATTTTCCAGATATGTCTCTTCAAGCTTATGTAGGGCCAGAGATATAGCTCAGTGGCACAAACACCTGCTTGGCAAGCACAAGTTCCTGAGTTCAATTCCCGGTACCAAAAAAAAAGTTTATGTATACTAAACGGGCAATAAAGAAAAAAAATAATTAGCTTCTATGTGAATAAAGTACATAGTCTTTTCCACACATCAATCTAATATTCTGAAGAATGTAGAATGATTTGAAGTCAATTATTAGCCGCTGTTATATGTCAGTTCTTAATATTTAAACAATTATTGCTTTGCAAATGATCACAAGCAAAAAATGTTAAGTTTTTTTTATCTGAAAGCAATGTTAAAGATGAAGAAACAATACTATTTATATAGTTCTATTCAAGTCCAATTTTTACTTTAGATTTCCACTGAAGAATTTAAATAGACTTATGTTTATTACAGAGTGTAAGCCATATAAATAGAATAATAGTATGTGCTTCAAAATAAGTACCTACTAATGTAATAAGTACCTGAAGAAATACCTAATTATTTTTATGAACTCATAATAGTACATGTGGTATTTCATTATTTTATTGCTCTAATAATCAATTGTTCTTTTACTTTTAAAATGAAACAAGGACGTTGATGCAATTTTAGTGGAAACCATTCAAATTCTGACTAAATTATTGATATAATAAAGTCAGTGAATAAATTATCACAGAATTAGAGAGAACTAAAAGAACCAAGAAAAATGCAAATATAAAATACTGTACTGGAATTATTCCAAAGGCAGAAAATTAAGAAAATTCACACTTTTCAACACCAAAGACCAACACAATAGGAAGGAAAAAGAGATACTCGAGCTCTGGAGGTTTTGAGTAACTGTTATAACTGCAGATAATTTCATCAAATATACCAAACATGCTTGTTAAAAAATTAGTAATCAAAATATATAAACAATATAGGGATTTTTTTATATTTAATGCTATGTTTCCTTAAATTTAATATCTATTTTTAACTGATATAGAAAACATAATATTACCCGTACTTAAGGAGTATGTCGTTGGATAGGGTTGGAGGAGATTTGGACTTCATTGTCAAGACACATGTGAGAGGTGTAAAAAGGCTTATTAGGCAGAAGGAACTACACATGCAGAGCGGGATACTGGGCTCCCTATGATCTGGAACTGGTATATTTATGTGGCCTTAGAGGTGTCTTCAACAGGGGTGATGCAGAAAGCATATTGCTGTTCCTCAGGTTACCCATTCCCCAGGCTATCTTAGAATGAAATCCATTTATGTGTGCACTCTTAATAAGTGCTGGTTTCTTTAGGGTGGGACTCTGTGTCAGGAAGGGGAATTTACAGGTGAAAAACAGGCTCACGATCTAATTTTCAGGCTTAAAGTACAATTTAAAAATTATAATTTTCCTTAGTTCCTTTTTACCTATATTCATTTCTTTTTCACTATGGTAGGTGGCTAAGTTAGGTAGAAATATTATATGTAATCAGTGGGCTCTTGAGAAAGCCTGTGCAGAAGATAAAAACACATTGTAGGGCTGGGGATATAGCTCAGCGGCACAGTGCCTGCCTGGCAAGTGAGAGGTTGTGAGTTCGATTTGATTCCCAGTAACAAAAAAACCTACAACAAACCAACCAACCAACAAACAAAAATGATAACTTTGGGTGGAGGCTCATTCGCTGAAAGCCAGGCCTTGAGACAAAGATGGAATAACTATATCTATATGCTCCCCAAAGGGACAAAGAAAAATGACTGATATTCTAAACAGGCATGAGTCACCTGGGTGGGGGACCAAGACTTCTCTCACCCATCCCTGCCTGGAGAGGTCCTCGTTCTTTCCATGTACACTTGTTCCATGACTTGTTTCCCCATTGGGTCAATATTACCTGTGCAACTATCCTTGTAACCATGGAGGGTGCCTATAGTTTTTCTACCATATACCCACCTTGTGATTTTGTACTCACCTCATGATTTTGCTCTATAACACTTCCTTTGAGAAATGGGCTTGTGGGTAACCCACTTTCTGGGTCCCCTCCTGTCTCTCTCAGGCAGAAGCTATCTTTCCTTCAATAAACATTTCCTACTCTTAACCTCTGTTGTTCCTTAGAATTCATTTTTCAATTTTGGGCAACATGAACTTGGCTTATTGGATATCTAGGAGGTTGGGAGTTATAATATTTCCCCCATACCATTTGGAAGTCCTCTATCATGTCTCTTAAAAATCATGTGTCAGTACTCTGATATTCTTTTTTTTTTTTTTTTTGAGTGTGAGGTGTTCAAAATTCTACTGTTCTTATTAAATTTTTTTATTTTAAAGAGAATTTAAAAAATAACAACAGCAAAATGCCAACCACCTAGACAAAAGCAAAACAAAGCAAAAACAGTAAGAATGATACAGGGTTTCAGAACAAAATGATCGGGATTAACAGAGGCTGTTGTATTACATATTTTTGTCTTCATCAAATTTGGTCAGATGACCAGATGTGAGAATGCAAGATTAATCAAACCAGTAAGTAAATAAAAAATAAAAGCAAAAAAATTATAAATGGTACAGAGTTTCACCAAACAAGATGATAGGAATTCAACAAGGGTTGTTACGTTGCTTTTTTTTTTTTTTTTGCAGTACTGGGGATCGAACTCAGGACCCTGCGCTTGCTAGGCAAGTGCTTATTCCACTGAGCTATATCCCCAGCCCTATTTAAATGTTTTTTTTTTTTTTTTTTTTGGCGGTACTGGGGATCAAACTCAGGACCCTGCGCTTGCTAGGCAAGCGCTTATTCCACTGAGCTATATCCCCAGCCCCATTACGTTGCATGTTGCTGTCTTCAAATTAGTTGTTCAGATTACCAGATATAAGCATGCAAAACTGGTCAGAAAAA
Source organism: Dinomys branickii (assembly GCA_004027595.1). Taxonomy (NCBI): domain Eukaryota; kingdom Metazoa; phylum Chordata; class Mammalia; order Rodentia; family Dinomyidae; genus Dinomys; species Dinomys branickii. Next base: position 60,458 of record PVLD010006298.1, read on the forward strand.
AATAAAACATTAACTGTCTCTTTTAATAAACCATCAGACATCAGCAGCACAGCTATCCCAGCTATCCTTATATACACATATATGTATATTTTCCTTCCTTCTTTCCTTTTCTCCTTTCCCTCATCCCAGTTGTTTCCTCTTTTGAGCAATTTCTTCCCCTTTCCCAACATCTATTGTGTGCTTTGGGTTCCACTTACTTTTCCATGTTCTTACACTAGGGAGATAACATGTACACATGTGGGTCTGATTTATTTCACTTATGAGTATAGTCTCTATTTGTGTCCATTTACCTATAAAAGCCTCCAGTTTATCTTTTTGATAGCTGAGTAATACTCCATTGTATAAAAATACATCTTTTTTATTGATTCCTTAGTTGATGGGCATTTGGGTTCTTTCTAAGATTTAGCTATAACAAATTTGTAGCTATAAACATGGGTGCACGTATATGATGTTCTTGTATATATTTATTTATTTTTATTTTAAAGACAAAAGAATGGAGGCATAGAAACCAGAAGAACATAAAAACAATACAGGAAATACAAAATCATAGAGAAGATAGTAAGGAATTAGCGTTGGATGCTGTATTACATAATGTTATCTTCACATTTGTTGCTCAGTTATACAGATGATGGCTCGTTCGATTAATCAGTTTTCTCCACCCTCATCTCCATTGTTCTACCACCCAATCAGTCATCTTCTCTCTGATAATAACTGTACTTTTTGTTTTACTTACTCCCTTGGGCTCTCAGTTTGGGAAGAGACATGGCTGCTTCAAATTATGCTGTAACAAATATGGGTGTACACAGATTGCTATGGCAGGAGGTGGAAAAGCACCCAAGCTCAAAGACAGTAGATAAGGGAACCAGGTTCACTACGGTCAAGCCCCCATTGACAAACCCTCAAGGCCACTGGGGGTCCAGTCACGTTGGAGGGGTTACCCAGTGTACCACCAGGCTTCACCTCAATACAGTGCGTCCAGAGGCCCGGTAGAGTACTCAGGGTCACCCAAGTGGACCATCGGGCTCTGACCCTTTGCTGTGCTGCTGGGGGCCCGGTTGAGTCACGGGGTTGCTTTCAGTGGACCGCCAGGCTGTGCCCCATCGCCATGCTGCCGGTGGCCTGGTCAAGTCCAGGAGGTCGCCCCCAGCAGACTGTTGGGCTCTGCCCTGTCATTCTTGTATATATTTAATATTTAAATCAGGTTAAATATATCTATGTCCTGAAGCATTTGTCTTTTCTTTATGGTAAAACCATCCAAAGTCCTTTCTTCTAACTTTTAAAAATATACAGTGCTTTACTGTACAGTTTAAAAAATTAATAATAAATGTCTACTTTGCTCTTGTCTTCCATTAAGTTATACATCACTTGCTAATTGTTTCAAATTTCAAAAATTTTGTTTTGTCTTTGTAGCAAATTACAGATATGGTGGGAAGAGATTTCTCTTTCTACTTTTCATAGAGTAGCTTGTTGCAAATGATTGTTATCGCTGGTAATGATAAAAGACAATAATTAGAGCAGCCTCCTTAAAGACGTTAGAAGGACCAAGGCTTTGGGGTAGGGGACTGCAGAGTAGCCCTCAGCCGACCTTCCTCCGTAGCAGCATTTGTCCTGGGGCATTTCCTGGCTGTGGGTACAGGGCAGAGGCTGAGAGCCCATACTTTCCTCTAACAGAGCAGCTGTATTGAGGGATAAAGTGCGTAAGTGACTAACAGACTTGGCAGGTCCTGTAGGGCTGTCTTCAAAGAGACAGGAGTGGGCTCTTTGAAGCCAAGATCCTAGGAGGAAGGAATGTGTGGAGAAGTGAGACTTATAAAGGCACATTTATTTCTTCTTAAGATCGACTCTATTTAGAAGTTACAAGGACGGGAGACCTGGACACCAAGCGGCATCTGAAAAACAGAGCAATGTTCTTCCGTAGCTTCAAAGCATTGCCAAGGGAAGATTACAGTTTAGGTGAGAGATTGTCGCTGAGGCCATCAATCTCAAGGGCTGAAACCCTGCGGAATCACACTGTAGGAACCGAAGTTGACAGGAGGGCAGTGGATCTGCTCCAGCTTCTGTCTGACTTAGCTCACTCTCTAGAAGAGGAGAGAATGAACATTTTCGCGAGGGTGATAAGATTTGGAAACTGACTGTTAAGCTTGATTGTGCTAACTTGAATGGCTTGGCAGCTGCCCAGCAGATTGGTGGGGATGCTTCTGATTGCGTCTGGGCAGGTTTTGGGAGGGCAACATTGGTCCTGCGTCTGGCCCCGCCCCTTCCTCTCTATGTCTCCTGTTCTGCTTCCCAGCCACCATCAACTAAGCAGTTTCACTCCATGCTTCTGCCATGGAGCCAGCTGACCATGGGCTGAATCAGCTGTAACTGAGGTAGGATAGAAGAAATACAGATAGGATGGTGACAAGCAAAGCCATAAATAAAAATGGAACATTTGTTTTGCTTTGACACAGTCTCTCTATGTGACTCAGAGTGGCTTTGAACTCATGGGAATCCTCCTGCCTCAGCCTCCTGAGTGCTGGGATTACAGGTGTGTGCAACCATGCCAGGCAAAGCTGTACTTTTACCAAGACTGCAATTTCTGGGCCTCAGTTGACATTACCTAAAGTGATCCATATCAGCATTTCCTTGATTTAATTTAGGCTCCTTTCTGCCCAGTCCCGTTATAGCACAAATTCCTCAGGAGTACTGTCATGTTATAAGATGTTTTAATTGAGGAAGTAAAGAATGAGAACCTGATCCTAATATAACAGAACAGACTGACAGAACCCAAAGAATATTTAAATTATGTATCTTAAAAAAATGGCACAGCCGTAAGATGGGCTGGAACCTCCCAGGGATGAGCCACTTTCCCCAGCGTTTCCATGCCTCAAGAGGAGCACAGGTGATCCCAGTCCCAGGAAACAAGGGCCTCTCTCTCTCAAGAGCCTATTCTCTATTCTGTGAGTTCATCCTTTTGAATTTCTGCTTTATAAAATCCTTCCCATCCCCCTTACTCCTGAAAAATTTCTTTTTCTGCAACTGGAGTCAGCAAGCCTATAAACCTCCTATACAGGTAGGGTGGCTTAGCTTCCTTATCTCAGACTGGGGAACCTCCTTGGGCCCTGCCTGGTGACAAAACTGTGAGCCAAATTAAACTTCTCTTCCATCCCAGTGATGGGAAAGCTGACACAGGGACTTTTTTTCCACATAATATTTTGATATTAAAATATCACTAGGTGTGCCAAGATACAGGTCATTGCCTAAAAGCCAAGATTAAGACATGTACACACACACACATGCACACATGCACACTCTTAAAAAATTAGAGATTCACATGTGACTCAGATATTAGTAGGAAAAAAGACCTTAAATAAATACATGTGGATAGAGGAACAATGAACAAAATTGATGAAGAAATGAAGGATCTTATGAAAATTAGAGTACATAAAAAGGAATCAAATACACATTTTAGAATGCAAAATATAACTAAAATTTAAAAGTCAGTAATGTGCATTTTAAACAAAAGGCTATCCACACAGGAAAGTAGGTTTCCTGAAGGCAGACCATCAGAAACCAGACTGAAAGTGAGGAAGAGAATGAGGGGACAAATGTTGATCTACTGAAAAAGTCTTACGTGTGTAAAAGAAACCCCAAGATGAGGTGGAAGGGATTGGGACAGAAGAATGTTTAAAGAGCTAAGAAGCATAAGAAAGAAGGGAAATTTCTCTCTCAAAAATTATTAAGCTACAGCATTTTGATTTGTACCTTTTTCTATACATATACTATCCTTTAATAAAAAATTTTAAAAGACTAATACATGTCTCATGGCAGAAAAATTTGAGATTTTATTCTATTGCTTAATGTATCATCTGTGATACAGGAAGTTTTACCTTCCTAGCATTTAACAGAACTAAAACAGAATAGTGAAGGTGTTTGGCTTTCTTTCTATATTTTCTGACTTAAGACTTGTTTAAAGTTTTATCTATAGAAAGTCTAAGGTAGAAAATGAAGAAGTTGTTCTATAATACCATTGTGTATATCTGCATGCATTTATACTTTTCAAAAAATAGTGTCAACTTACACATGATATCATGATTTTTGTGTCAAAAATGTCTCCCAGAAATATTTCTAAAAATTTTCTGTTCCCTCAAGGAAGTGAACAATATCTCTATCTTAATGGATGTTTTTATTTCTTTATAAATATGATTTGGAGGTGGTTTTTCCTTTGTGACAACAGTACATTTAGCTTTCATTCATTCAAGAGTATTTACTGATACATCTTCTGTAGCAGACACTATGCTAGATAGTAAAATATAGAAGTATATAAAACAGATACAGTTGCTTTCCTCATTTGCTGTCAGTCAGGAATACAGACATTGACCTGTAATTACAACAAAGACTGATTTATGAAAGAACTTCATGATGTGCCTGTAGTGGGTAGGTAGAGCAAGCATAGGGACCTGTGATGTCGGCAAAGTTCATTAGGGTAAGTTCAGCACATAAACCAAAGCTTCCGTATGAATAGAATAGAGGAAGAGTTCCTATATGTTGGAAGAGATGATTTTAATTCACCAAAATTTTCACAACATCTTAAAGCTTTGTGCAGCCAATTTCAGGAGGAAACATTTTTTTTTCTGGAAATTTGAGGTGCCAATATGCATATGTTACGCTTCCATACTGAGCTCACTGACTATACGCTGGTGAGTGGTTTACATGCAGTATGGATTCTTTATTCCCAAAGAATTTTTGAATATTTACTAATGAAGAGTCATAAGAACATGATGTCCTAAAATTTTTCTTTGAAAGTCTGACTCAAGACAGACTACTTGGAAAGTAAAATTTCCAAATGTTTTTCTTTTTTTTTTGGACTTCTATTCATGTATGTTTGAGGTACATAATGATCACATTCACTGTAGAGAACCGGTACACGTGCACAACGCATTTCCATTATTGTTCCCCTTCCTTCCACCCCTTTTATTTCTCCAGCATCAGCTTCATTTATTTAATCTTATAAGATCTTATAAAATTAATTGTCATGTGTACAGATTAAAAATCAGCCTATTAGGGCAAACAACATATAAAACATGTAAGACAATTGTACTAAACATTTCTGTATTCTGTAAAACAGAATATTGTCGACTCTGAGGAAGATGGAAGAGAGAGTAGCACACCGGAACAAGGTCAGAGTTGCACAGCCTCCCCTCTGGGGTGCGTGTGCATGGCTGAAGCACATGGCCGAGTGCCCTCGCAGAACATGGTAGCTCCTTCGCAGAGCTAGCAGTGGGCATCAGCAGCGTTTGGTGGATGAGACCTGGAACAATGGTGTCACGTTGCAACTCACATAAGTGGACAATCTCAAGTATTTTCATTTGTTCCGTAGAGGAAACTTGAGTAGTGAAATTCTTACATGTGCAGTGTCTTCACAGAGAGGTTCAAGATGTAGGTTAGGCAAACTCCGGGAATTGGGTTCCCAAAGGCACTGAGGGCTTAAATTCAGGAAGTGACTGCAGTGAGGAAGCCAGGCCACAGATAAACTTAAAAGAACAAGAGACTCTGTGTATTGAGCACTCTGAGAAGTCAATCATTGGTCCTCAAAAGCTGAGGGGATTTTAAAATAAACTTCCATATGCATTTGACGTTGCATTTGGTACTTCCCGCAAATTGCGATAAATAACTTGGTCTCACAGTGGTCACCAATTTTTTCTGAAGTTATTAGCATAGTAATATTACTTTGTTCTCTTTACTGAATTATGTAAACTGATTTTCAAGTGTTACAGGAGGATTGATTTTCTGAGATAAACTAATCTTGGTCATGATACAGTATTCTTTATATACATTTCTTGATTTGATTTGATGATTGGAATATTTTCATTGGCTTTCATGTGGTCTATTGATCTATAGTTTTTTACAACTATGTCATCAACATATTGCTGGTCTTACAAACTGATTGTAAAATGTTCTCTCTGCCCTTACTTGCTCAGAAAGCTTACACAATATCGATACTTCTTTTATAAATGCACTTACACACTGTGTTGGTAAAGCAACTTGACACGGATCATTCTGTTACAAAATTTTAAAATATGAATTCAATTTTTTTTGATATGGGACTTTTTTATTCTTCAGTGGGATCTGTAGTATGTATATGTTTTTGAAGGAAATTTTGCATTTCATCTAAGTTATTAAACTTATGTACATAAAGCTATTTTGATATACCCTATTGCCTCTTTAATATCTGCAGGTATCTGCAGTCCTCTTTATTTATTTTTTGTTCCTGATATCAACAATTTGTCTGTTAGTTTCACGGGCAGTCTGGCTAGAGATTTATCAATCATTAAATTGCCTTTTTTCAAAGCCAGCTTTTGGTTTTACTGAGTATTACTTTTCTAATTTAATTGACTTTTGTATTTTTATTGTCATGTTTACTTTCTCTGAGTTGAATTTGCTAATCTATTGGGGAGAAAACTTAGGTAATTTATTAATAATATTTCTTTTCTAAGAGAAATATCTAATATTAAAAATTTCCCCTGAAGTACCATTTTAACTGCATCCCACAAATTTTGGTGTTGTATTTTATATTTTCGTTCAGTGAAACATATTTTCTAATTTCTCTTTGTTTTTGAACCATGGGTTATTTAGAAATAGGGTATTTAATGTTTAAAAATTTGTGGATTTTCCATGCATCTTTCTGCTATTCATTTCTAGCTTAATTCTATTTCAATCAGATACCCTCTTTGTAAGATTTCAATCTTAAAAAATGTATTAAGCTTTGCTTTATAGACTGGAATAATGCAGTGTAAGTTTCATGTGGATTTGAAGATAAATGTACACTCTGCAACCACTGGGAGTGTTCTGTAAATGCCAAGGATGTCAAATTAGTTACTACTGTTCCATGTTTTTTATTTTTCTGTCAATCTATCCTACAAATTGCAGAGAAAGGACTGTCTTAGTCACTTATCTCTTGGCTTATATACAAAATATTTGACATCCACACCTTACAGGAGGGGAGGTTGATTTTGGCTTTGGGTTACAGTCCATGTTCAGCAGGCTCTGAGGCAGAAATGAGTGGCAGAAGGTCTGGAGGAAGGAAATCTGCTCACACCACAGTGGCCAGGAAGCAGAGTGAAAAGGGACAATCTGGGGAGGTGTGTATACTCTTCCAGGGTTTGTGTCCAGTGACCCACCTCTTCCAACCAGGGCACACCTTCCAGCAGTACATTTAACTCTGAACTAATCCTAGATACATCCACGACAGTACAGTACCGAATGATTCAGTCACCTTTCAGATGCCCCATTTCTGAGAGCATGAAGCTTTGGGGGTGGAGGTATTCTAGATTTAAACCACCACAGAGTATAGAATTGCCAAATATAACTGGATTCTTCTCCATTTTGTTTCCTGTTCTATCAATTTCTTTTTCATGTATTTTGAAGTTCTATTCATAGGAGCTCACATATTTAGGATTGTCTATCTTCTTTAAGAATTAATTCCTAAGCTGGGCATAGTGGTGCACACCTATAATCTCAGGACTTGGGAGGCTGAGGTAGGAGGACTGTTGCAAGTTCAAGACCAGCCTGGGCTACAAAGTGAGCTCAAGGCCAGTCTGAACTGCGTAGTGAGACCCTATCTCAAAAAGATAAAAAAAAGAATTAATTCTTGTATGTCAATTCTTGCAACATACCTGTTTATCTGGGGTCATGTTTCTTGTTCTAGTGGTGATTGTGCTTGTGGTTGTCTTAGCAGGTTATAACCAACTTTGAAAATTTCTCAGGTCTTTGCTCTGCTACTCTGCTGTCTTGCACATGCACCTCTCAGACTGTATGACTGGAATTTCGGTGGAATCTTAGCTCTGTTAGTAAAGCCCTTGTTGTGCTGCCTTGCATGTTTCTTCCACGTGCAGGGTGAATGGCATCTTCCAGTAGTGTAGGCTCATCTTCAAACAGGAGTATCCCTTACTTCAACAGTCTCCACACAGGAATACCCTGTGTCCCCCCAGGGGCCTTGTATCCCATTCCTCTGGCCACAAATGGGGTGTTTCTTTCATAGTTCTCACAATGCAAATTACTGCTTAACCAACATGTGTTTCCTTCTCCTCGTTCTGATTTCCCCCTACAACCTACTATCTTCTGCCTCCTTTTCAGAGTCCTTGGAAAGCCACTTCTGTGTCTTGTGACATAGTTTTACATCTAACTAGGGGTTAATATGGAGCATACCAGGGTTTTCTTTGAGGGTTGGAAAAGACTCTACTTCCTTTTGAAAAGACATCAAGCAGACTAAAAGTAATTTACTGTTGTGGAATCACCTATAAAATGGTGATTTTATGGGTGGGGAAATCTTCCTGATTCGGGGAAGATCCAGAGCAAAATAATGCCCACAAGGCCATGGAAAACCTCAGGAGCAGAGGAATAAAAAGATTCAGGCAAAGCTTTGCTTTCAGCTGCTTTTCTTCTTCCTTTTTCCTTGCCCCAAAGAAATTTACTGATTTTTACTTGTGAAACTATTTGAAAAAACCCCAAGCCCTGAATGTTCACAGAGGATATAAATCTGTTCTTCCAAAGTCTGTCACCCAAATTTGAAATTGTTCATTCAATTGGAATATTGCCCCTGCAGGACTGCTCTTTCATTCTTAGGGTGGGAATGGATTTTTCTTCTCTTATTTGTCATGTGAGAGTACTAAGTATATTACAACCTCAGAATTTTCACACATTATTTAAAAACCTGCTCACAGTGTGAGAAGGTCTTGTATAGGCTTGTCTCTGCCTATGTGTAAAAACATCCAGCTGCCTTTGAAATTGTGAAGAGAAGCTGTGTTCCTTAGTAAGTGCACAGACTGAGGTCTGTGAAAAGTAAAAGTCTTCTGCAGACATTTTCCAAAAGTTGAGTTTTTCTTTATTTAAAATGACTTCACCCTACCCTCTAAATTTATGCATGCAAGTGAATGGGTCTTTTCTATTCGTAATTAAAACAGTGGCTTATGAAGAATACATCGAGGCATTTGAAATTAGTGAGGATGTAGTGGAACTGTTTGACTTGTATTAGTTAATGCTTTTAGAATAAGCACATCTAAGTGTTTATACACAAACTCTCACGTGCACAAATTCTGCATAAATTAAAGTGAGAATGGCAATTTACAGACTGGTTTTAGAATTGAAAGCTAACTGACCTGGCCTTGCAAATTCAAATCTGATCTGTTTGGGTCCTTATTTACCCTTACCACTTCCTTCAACTCACCTGTCAAAAGAGAGGCTACTTAACTTTTCTTTATCTATTAGTAAGAGAACAAGGTTGTTGGAGACCACTACAAAGTGGCTCTTAGCTGGATTTAATATTAACCAATTAGCTTCCCGTGTTTACTTGTGAGTTGTCTGAAGCTTGGGCACCTTGTCTGAGGATAGGCAGTGGACTCGTAGTAAGTAAACCTCTGTGAGTCCCTGGTCACCCTGAGGCCTGTATTTACCTGTAAAGCTGTGACTTTTCAAAGGACAAGATAAGGCCATAGCTGAGGATGTCTGGCTCCAACCCCAATAAACTACAAGGAGACTGCAGCTGCAGGCTCCACACCCCTACAATAAATACCAACCTAAAGATAAGGTAGTTCTCTTGATTGACATAATTTACTACTTGGGAAAATTCTCCCAAGGTCCTGTGAGATTCCCGCATTTTCTTGAGTATCCTCCTCCGTTGTTTGAAAACCAAATAAATATGGGGCACCCAGAGAAGTCTTAGGCTTAACTCAGAGAATATTGAAGCTGTAAGAGAATGAGACCATCCTGGAGCCCTGAATCATTTCCTTTGTCTCATTTATTTAAGCCTTTACCATCCACTTGCTCGGGAAATTGTGGGTCTGGTTAGTCTGCAATAATTTAGGGTTATTTAACCCGATGTTTGATACAAGGTAATGTTTAAAAGAGAAGGTTCAAAATAATTGCACTTCCATAGTACTTATGAAGTGAAATTATGCAAACTGGACTTGGTAGGAAGAAGTCAGAAGTGCACAGGTCTCCTGTCCTTTCTGGTGTGACTGGACACAGCTGGATACCACCTGGGGACAGGATCTAGGAGGGAGCATCTCACCTTCTTGCTGTGTATTTTTATGGAGGAAGTGTGAGTGTTGCCACTTGAGATGAATATTTTGAGGTAGACTGTAGAATCATCCGGACTTGAGGGCCGGATGTTGGAGGATTTATTGGAGGATCTGGGAAAATTGAGGCCATGCACAATAACTTCTTCTGGGGAAGGCAGGCCCTGTTCTCATTGAGCTGGTTGTTCAGCCACCCAGGGAGAGCTCCCAGTGGCTTTGAACAATGCTGCTCTCCCTTCCATGTCTATTTTTAATTAACTTTTAATTTTTGGATACCTTTATTTTTCATTTTAAAGAGAATAGCAAAAAAAAAAAAAAAGAACAATAGAAAAATGCCAACATCACAGACATAAATAAAACAAAGAAAGAACATTAAAAATGATATACAGTTTCAAAACAAAATGATAGGAATTAAACAGTAGTGTTATAGTACATATTGTTATCTTCAACAAAGTTGCTTAGATCACCAGATATAAGAATTATTTTTTTAAATTCTCTTTAATGGTTTGAACAATCTTTCATGGATATTTTTAGATTTATAGCAAAGTTTCAGAGATAGTACAGAGTATTCTATGCATTCTCCACTCATTTACCCCAATGTTAATGTTATGGTGGTCCACTTGTCAAAACTAAGAGATGTGTTGCTATTAACTAAACTTAAAACTTCATTTGGAATTTGCCAGTTTTTCCACTACTGTCTTATTTCTGTTCCAGGATCAAATCTGGGATGATATATTGCATTTAGTCTGTGTCTATTTTTGAGGCAGAAGGATGGCTACCATCGCTTTGTATCACTGAAAATTTTCTGAATATAAATCTTGTGAATGTAGATAAAAGCAACATTGCATATGCAAGTGAATTGATCGGAAATATCAGTCGGGAATGTATTATGTTGACATGGCTCCTTAGAGGTTTATGCCCTGCACGTGCTAGGTCTTGACCAGGATTATTTGAGGCCAGAGACTTTATCTTTATTCCATCCGTTGTCCACCCATCCTCTCCTTCCCCTGGAGATGCTCAGTGTTCATTACAAAGTTCATGAACTTGGAATGCCACACTCTGAAGCTGCCTACTCTCGCCTAGCTGGATGTTTCAACAGACTGGTACCACTTTATTTTTAGGATTCAGATGGTGTACTGATGAATGCTTAGTTTCAAAACAAAGAAAAAATAGAAAAATGGAAAATAGTGTGTTCTGTTTTAAAAGCCAGATACAATAAAAATGGATAGCTTGGCATATTATTCATATATCATATAGATATTTTCTGGAAGTTGTTGCTTACTAGCTTTTCCTTTTTTCTTTTCTTTATTAAGAAAAATTATCTTATTCAGCAAGAGATTGTCAAGAAGTTGGGAAGTCAAGAGATCTTAGTTTTTCCCTCTACTGAAATGGTCAAATGTGTGGCTGTCAAACTTTTTTCAGTGAGTCAAGTTACACATACAAAAAGATGAAAGATGAACCAAATGAAGATGATCAGAAATCATCTTGGAATTTGTCTATCTGATAATTAAATATTACTCTTTGCTAATGGTAGTGTTGGCTTTGCCCAAAGACAGAGATAAACACACACAGAGACACACACACAGACAGAGACACAGACACACACACACACACACACAGACACACACACAGACACACACACACACACACACACACACAGAGTACACAACTCTTCCAAAGCAATTGATCTGTGGAGACGTTTTCCAACAATCCCCTGTGATAAAAGTAAACAAGGCAGTGAACTTAATAGAAAATATGTTTCCAATACAGCAGTCACAAACTACATATACCTATTTAAGTTTAATTAACATGAAATAAAATCCAGAATTCAGTTGCTTAGGTACATCAGCCACATTCAAGTGCTCAGTAGTCACATGGTCACATGTGGCTAGGCTCAACTGTAATGGCCAGCAAGAATATTTCTATTAGCTTTGAAAGTTTTACCGGACAAAGCCGTATTTAAAGTGAATGGTGGAATACGGGTTACAGGTTGAGGAATAAACCTAGTCCTGAAGCCAAGAAGATCAGGGGTTTATTTGTTTAAGTTTTACCAAAATTATGCTTAGATTCCATCTGAACAAATAGTCCTGGTATATGTGAACCACCCTAAGTAGTAATTTCAAATCTAATGTTATTAATTTTTAAAAAATTTCTAGGCTACTTACAAATGGACTGCCTTTTGGGGAAAATATAATATTCCATAAATAAGTCTCTGACTTTAGTCTATTCAAATACAGTTGCATTTTTCAGTGTTTTTCTAGTTATAAACTGTGCTTCAGTATCTCTTACATCTCTACATTGCTGTGGTTTTGTTTCATAGTGATTGTATTTTGTAAGCCCATCTATCTTCACTGCTTTAGCTTTTCATAATTTATCTATCATTTCTCTGTGCTTGGAAGGGGGTGATGTTAGGGGATAGGGTTTCCATGAAAGCATTAACCTTCTATACTATCTGTGCAGTAAATAGTTAAAGAGTGTTGCCTGCAGTAGCTGTCTTTAGAAAGTCTTGGTTACAAGATAGTATTTGACAGACATCTGTGAAGTTGGCTGTCAGAGAAGTGCCTGCCAGTCAGAAATCAGCTGATAAAGATTGGTTTACTGGGTCTAGACCCTGCAAGCAACATGACTTATGCTAAATACCTATGTCCCTTCTGGGTGTATGGAGTTTTGGTGTGTGCTAACCAGGAGACACCTATGTGGCCTGTCCTCAGTGGGCAGTAAGTCTCCAGAGGGTTTCACTGGGCAGAACAACAATACATATGCTACATTTATTTTGGAGGAAGCATGTGTTGTCAGACTCCCTCATAGAAGGGAAATAACATTTAAAAAAACCTAAGAAAAATAAATCAGACACACAAGTTTCAATATTGCATGGTTTCCAAATTATATGGAATATAATTATAAAGAGCAAAACAAAAGGAGATGACCGGAAGTAGGGAGATAGTTCTTTCTCAGTTGGGAAGAGACAGAGGGAGGGGAGAGAGACCAGAGGGACAGGAACAGAAAAAGGAGTAAAAAGTATTACATATATATACCAATTCTACACAAGGAATGGAAACATTATGTGCTGGAAATATGTACTAAAAAAATGAAAATAAACATCTTGCATCTGAATTCCTCCATACTTTGCCTGCACTTTCCCCTTGGGAGCTATGTTTAACGTCACTCCTTTGCTGTCTTAGGCACTATGTGTCTCCTCAGTTTTTTCAGCAGGTCTCCAAATGAGGTAGTCTCAGAATATCCTGACACACTGTCTTTAAAAGAAGTCCTGTTTTTAACTAGTCAAGGAATGGTCAAGAGGCTTTCATTGTGGCCCTCTAGTAAGTTCCAATGCTTAAACTGATACGCTTAAATTTTCCCCAAACTGCAAATATTTTCCAAGGTTAGAGAAAATGAATTATTATTTAAAATATGTATTGAGAGCCCTGGTGCAAGGTAGGAGTTTGAATAGTATCTGAACTGTTCTTTCTCCTATTCATTCCACCCCCGGAACCCTTGAAATGTAATGTCTTTTTAAGTGGGTGGACATGGCGACACATTTGTGTTGCTGGTTTTCCAGCTGCTGTTTTCCTTGCTAGAAAGCATACACTATATTCAAAAGTTAGATCATTAACCAGGCTTGTTCATTTTCTCATCTGGTGTGTGAACAGTTTCAGTTTTTACTCCAATTTTTCGTCATATGTTCTTGCCGATTGAGTTCATTTGTTCTATCTAAAAGGAGAAACACTGAACACAGAGAGGGATCATTTAGTGGTTTCAAAGCCAGTAGGGTCAAGCAGGGGAGCTTATAATTGAAATCTAAAATGTGTGCTTTTTTCTTTTTTACTAACAAAAGGGAGGAAAAGAGGCTGTGACCCAGACCATCAACACATTGGTTGATGGAGGCTAGAAAAGCCTGAGGCAGTTACTAGAGTTTAGGTTTCAGGATTAGGAGGTGTGGGCGGGCACATAGGCACTCAACAAAGAAGAGGTCATTTAAGAAATTTCCTTTTCCTCACATGGTCTCTATTGACTTAAGTTTTAGCTGCTTATTTAGTCATGAAACATATGGAATAAACATGATCCATGAGATAGGTCACGGACCAACTAGTAATCAAAATATAAGTGATAAGTTTAAGCACCTGTAAGGTGGCACTTGGGCCTCAGGAAAATAACTTCTGACCTTCAGTAGACAGTTGGCACTGGCTCTTTCTCACTTCTACCCATTGCATGAACCTGCTGCCATGATACAGCTCTAGATGTTTCCCTGAAGCATCACGGAACCATAGGTGGGAGCTTTGCAAGGCGAATGGATTACAGGGGCTTTATAATCCCCTGCTGTGAGGAGGTGGGGCCTGGCTGTAAGAGACAGTTGCTGAGGGCCTGACCTGGAAGTTCTCTGTCTTTTCCCTGATCCTTTCTTGACCCTCTCTGCCCCTTGTCCCTCACGCTGTGAGCAGCTCTCTCCCACCATGCCGCGCTGCCCTGCTGTTCGTTTGGGAGCCAGCCCGCTGAAGACTAAAACATGAACCAAAATAAACCTTTCTTCCCTTAAGTTTTGTCCCAGTGATAAGAAAAATGACTAAGATACTCGCTTTTCTTCTGTGTACTTGAGCCAATATTTGGCAGTGTTCCACTCAATACTGACATTTCTGTGTAACCAGTCTATTAGAATCTCAACTTTACTATATGCAAAAAAAGAGTTCAATTTAGATAAGGTTTAGTGAATAATCTTCCCTTATCATGTCTGAAAGATTGGTTCTAGGACATGCTATGGCAGAGTCCATTGGTTCTAGGATCCATGGCAGAATCCGTGGAATGGGTAGAGTAGATATTTAGCTAGATATGAGGTAGGTCTGGGAAAATAGTAGCTGAGCCCAGGGAAGAAATTATGCCAGAGACAGTGTCTAACATTTCATGAAAAGGGCTAACTGGGCCCTTTTTCAGTTTCTTCCATCCCCACCTTCATACAGTTCCAGGGCCCACACAGATGAGCCTAGGCGATTAAGGCCTCCATGGTGACCCAGTTAGGGCCCATTGACAGGTATTTGCATTGTGTTTTTTTCACTCTTCCTTCTCGTGGGCTTTGGCCACAGGGTTCATTCCAGATGACCATAGTAGTTCTTGATGAGGAGATGGAGACTCACAGTTGCTTGGATGAAGATCCAGTAGCCACAGACCCTGACCATACCCCAGATTGTAGGAAAGCAAAAGAGAAACCAACCTTGTCCTCTACCTTTCTGTAAGCTTCTTGCTCCCTTTCTCTGGGAGTTTACTGTCCCTGTTACACTACCTCTACTTTCTTGAGGCCTTTGGTCTTCACCAACTTGCTGGTTGGATCTCTCCTGAGTATACTGCGGTTGTTGCTCCATAAACTGGTTTGCTAAACTTGGAACTTTCTGATCTGGAGTTCTGCAGATCTTCTAAGGGAGGGTCTAGGAACTGAGATGTAATGATACACAGGCGTGCACAGATCATTAACTCAGGCAGAACCTCAAATCTAGTAACAGATGCTCCCACATACTTTAAATTATCTCAGGGTTACTTATGATATGTAATGCAATATAGATGCTAAGTAAATAGTTGTTATGTTATAATGTTTAGGGACTAAAGACAAGAAAACATTCTATACATTTTTAGTACAGATACAGCCATCATGGACTGAACGATGTAGTACAGTGCTACACAGGAAAGCAGTGCTGAAGCAGTGACTGCCAGAGACAGGCTCAGGAGGTGTGGCATGGAGGGCAGCTGCAGAGGGGTGCACCTACATATCCCATCACTCATGCGACTCAGTGCAGTGCTTGGTGTGAGTCAAATTCAAGTTTGAAATTTTAGAAACTTTCAGAATTTTTTTCAAATGCCAGGTTGCTTGAAAACACAGACACAGAACCTACAGATGTGGAGTGCCAACTGTATCTTTTATGCACTACTTGCTGTGCTGGCAATGTCTGTATACACACCTTTATTTATCTAGTTTCTCTAGTTCCTTTTGTCTGAGGTACCAGGTTATGTGCTTACAGAGGGCACAATGTCTATGTGAGGATGAAATGCCTCTGCTTAGCCTTGGGATGTTTCTGCAGTGATCCACTGCCTTTCCAGTGTTTGCATGGGTGAAAACAGTATTGGTTGTTATCCAGATTTGTAACCAGTCCCATGCAGGAAAGAGGAAACCTTCATCTCTGTCCCTCTTCCCTTCCTGAATGAATTGTGAGTACCCTGCAGTTAGCAGACGAATCATTCAAGCTAGCTCTCTATTTCCAGTGTGGCTTCTTTGATGAATGTTACAATTATAAAAGGGTCAGAACTACTCAAACTCAGTGCTGCAGATTTCCAGCTAGATAAATACCAAGAGGCCATCTCCTAAGTCTGAGGCTATTTGTTCTATGCTTTTTGCTTCTTATCTGTTTTTCCTGTTGCTGTTTCTTCTGGCTTCCTTCTTACCTGTTGATTACCTAGTAACCTTTCTGATGCTAAATGCTTGTAAGCCCTGTTGCTAACTTCAGAGGTTATTACCCCTTCTCTGACAGCAAAGTTGCTGAATATTCTACTTCAGAAATCACTGGCCAGGAGTACATCCAGTTATCTACTGTTACTCACCCACACAGCCTGAAGCATATCTATACTCTCCCATTGAATACCTTTGTTTTCTCATATTATGAGCCACTCGCACAAAGAAAGGAAGGGAGTAGATGCAGGTGCAAGAAAATTTTTAAAAGATAGTTACATTGCATGGCATAGCTCTGAGCATATTAACTATGAGACTAAAATTGTGCATCTGTAGCAGCTGCAGCAGCTGTGATGTCCAAATTGTGAATGTCTTGAGATCCCAATATACCATCTTGCAGTCATCCTTGTTGTGACTAAGGTTAGGTATTGCTGGAAGGGATTAGCATCAGATAACATTTGCTGAGCATTTACTATTTTCCTGTAGCAAGAGAGACACTGCATGATGAGAGTTGGCTATTCAATCTGAAGCAACCACCTGAAATGTCTATATAAATATAAAAAAAAAGTCTGGGTAGAAAGTGACATTGAAGATTAGGGTGTTTTTTAGCAAACATTATGCATAAAACATGTTAAAATCAATGAAACCTGTTAATAATAGCATAAGACAAAACCATTGGTTATGTTCATTACATCATCTGCATAAAGACAGAGACAGAATTTAGCTCCTGCCATCTCTTCTTGGAAGACCCTGAAATAAGACCCAAAGGCCCAAGATTACTGCAACATATGGGTCTGTGTGGCCTGGTGGAAAGAGAACAAATTCTTTAGGCTGAAGGATTGGGACCTTGAATCCAAGATCCATGATACTGCCTATTAATCTCAGAAATTTATTTAATTTCTTGTGCATCAGGCTTCTCAACTTCAAAAAATGGGGAAGAAGTATGTATTTCAAAAGAGGGTTGTAAGGGGTGAGCATGATATACAAAGTGTGGTACACAGTAGGACTTTAGCAGATGCTAGCTCTTCTTCTTCCTTCCTTCAGTGAAAGTCCCTCCTTCAGGTGTAGAATACGAAGAAGTGCTTTTGTTAAAATCCAAAGGTGGTGTTCAGGAATGGGGTTCTCAGTGCTGCCGTGGATCTGCTCCCTTGTGTGAAGATTGGGTCAGGCAGAAGTAGACAGTTAGGCTAGAGGAGGTGCCAGTGAGCATCTCCTTATGTTACTGGACAGAGAAATGAGTGAAAAGGGTCTGGGATGAAAAAGAAACATCACAGACTGAAGTCCAAGGGAAAAGGTTCTGATTAGATTGTAGGGCATTCCCATGATGAGGGTCACTGCTTGGAACTGGACACTGGGATGGTAGACAAACTACATCACAGAACCACGGAACTTCCCAACTGGAATGGGGCTTACTTTCTTCTGATCCATCTAACTTAGTTTATGTATGTGGAAACTGATGTCCAGAGAGGTTAAATGATGAGCACAGTCTCCCAGCAAGTTAACACAGGATTTTAGTCAGGTATGTCTGTATATATTGCTTGCTATTCTAAATTTCTCCCTTATTTCCAGGTCATGCTACATACAAGTCCGGTTTCCTTTATCAATTGCTTAGAGATTCTCATGACCTAGATGGTAAATTCTCAAACAAAAAATTCTGTTTTACAGATACTTTAATCTCATCTACTGAATATATTTTCTATCTCTCCTAAAAGCCACTCTGTTCACAATAAATCTAACTACTTGAGATAAATAAATGGCATGTTAAATGTAGTAACCTCTTGCATGTAGGGAACAAAACTATACAGCTAGAATGAAGGCATTTTGATGAAGAGTAGAATCATATTTGAAATCCTTTGTGAATGTGGAACCAGTGCAGTCTGATCAGGGGTAGGAATATTAAAATACCTTCCCAACTACCATCAAGAAATGAAGTCTGACTAAGGCAGACAAAGAATAGAGGTTTGTTAGTGAGCTGATAAAGAATTTAAGATGTTTGAAATGTATATAATGAAACAAAACAAAAGCAAAATACTTTGGTATGAAAGTTATGCCTACTGTAGTTTGACAAAGCAAACAAGAAGTCCTTGAAGGGAACAAAGGTTATTGGAAGAATCAGCCGTCTAGGTCCCCAGGCTCTGTACCACGGATTCAGCCAGCTGCAGATGAAAGTTTCTGTAATGAGCACATGGAGACTTTTCCCCCTTGTCATTATTCTCTACACAGTAGAAAATAACAACCACTTATGTAGTTTACACTATATTAGGTGTTATAAATACCGAGAGATGATCTCATGTGTATGGGAGGATATGCACAGGTCATACGTAAATACGATGCCATTTTACATAAGGAACTCAAGCGTCTGAAGGTACTGATGTCGCTGAGGGTCCTGGAACCAATCCCTGAAAACACTAAGGGCTGATGATGACACACTGCCACGATCATTATACTCCAGAGAGGCTGTGGAGCTCTAGGGAGTACACTACTGTAATGGTATTCGTGGGAAGCCAGTGCATAAATCTGATGTCACTTTATAAGGTTTCAGTAAAAATTAGAATCACTGTAAGGACAAGAAAATGTAAGTTTTGTAACCCGTGTATGTGCTTTGCCTGAGCAGTCTATAGATGATAACCAGTATGAGACATGGAGAGTAGACAGCAAAATGGAAATTATTTGGAAAACCGTATTGGCCATCATGATCCATTGTCATTAATTTTCATCCATTATCAACTATGATGAGTTGGTAAATCCATTTGTATTCTAATCTGGTAGCTATATTCATTGGTAAGGGGCCAAGCTTTCTTTATGTTACCAGAAACACACTACTAAAGTGAATTATCAACAGCAGGAGGCCCCTTTTATCTTTTTCATTCATTGATTTAACAATTTTTTCAAAAAGTGGTTTTATTAGTGTCTGCTAATTTTACATGTGGGATTTCAATGTAGTAGTACTTTCACATGTGTATAACACGTTTTGGTCATCTCCTTCTCCCCTTACACTCTTCCCCCTATTCCCGTGCTGTCATCTGATAATAGTCTCCATTCTGTTCACATTGTCTACTGTATGGTTTTTTTAAAAATTCCACATTTTAGGAAAGACATATGATACTTGCTTTTCTGAGCCTAATTTGGCTGACTTCACTTAATGTGATGGTGCTCAGTGCCATCCATCTTCTTGCAAATGACATAATTTTTGTTTTTCATGGCTAAATGATATATCTATCTGCTTATCTGTCTATCATCTATCTTTATCTCCCTATCAATCTATCATCTATCGATCCACCTATCATCTATCAATCTATCTGTTATCTATCTATCATCTATCTCATATTTTCATTATCCATCCATCCACTGATGGGCATTTAGGGCAGTTCCATACCTTGGCCAGTGTGAATCATGTGGAGCACGTGGGTATGTAGGTATCCCTATGGTGTGCTGACTTTGATCCCTTGAGGTATGTACCAAAGAATGGTATAGCTGGGTCATATGGTAGTTCTATTTCCAGTCTGTGAAACTCCATACTGATCACCATAGTGGTGTCCCATAATTTACACTCCCACTATTAGTGTAAAGAGCTCCTTCCCACCCACTTCTTCACCAGTATTTATTGTTGCTTGTGTCCTTGACACAAAAACTAATCTTCTGTCTGAAGAGTAGCTGAGCATAAAGAAGGAAAACGTTAGATAGAGCAAGCTCCTGTCCTCACAGAATAAAGTACAGAGAGAAGAGATACACAAGTAAATAAACTGTGGACACTGAGATGGTAAAGGAAGTATGTGGTCACCTAACCTTGAATTGGGATAGAGAATGCCTTCCTGTAGGATGTGGCATCAAGCTGGGTGCAGTGGCACATCCCTATAATCCCACCTACTCAGGTGACTGAGGCAGGAGGATCATTTGAGCCATGAATTCAAGGCTAGCTGGTCATCCTCTTAAGATCTTTCCCACAGCAAAAGTATTTAGCTTTATGTCAAATTGATTGACTTTTTTGTTTTGTGCTTTTGATGTTGCATCTAAGAAGACTTTACTAAGTCTTATATCCCAAATATTTTCTCTTAATAGTTTTTACAGTTTTATGGTTTATATTTGAATTTATATTCCATTTTGAACATAATTGATTCCATTTACTCCAGTATCATTTGTTGAAGAGGTTATTGTTCCTCTGGGAATTGCTTTTGCTCCATTGTAAAAAACAGTGGCATACATTTGTGTGGGTCTATTTCTGCATTCACTCTGCAGTTCCATTGATCAGTGTGTCTAGCCTTCCAGTACCACAGTCGTGGTTACTGTAGCTTTAAACATGTCTTAAGATTGGATACAGTCATTCTTTCCACTTGAATTTTCTCTATGAAAATCATTTTATCTTTTCTAGTTCCTTTGATTTACATGTAAATTTAAAACTAATCCTATCCATATCTTCAATGACATGTTTTTTTTTGGAGGGGGAATTGATAGGAGTTATGTTAAACTTGTGCATAAATTTGGGAAGAACTGGCATCTTTACTAAGTTAAGTCTTCAAATCCATAAAAGTAATATGTGTGGAACTTTTAAAAAATATATTAGTAGAACACAGTTATGCTCATCTATTTACACACTCTGTGTTTTTCTTTCCTGCTGTAGCACAGTTGTGATGAAAACCAGATGACCCAGAAAGCCTACAAGATTTACTGTCTGGTCCTCAACAGAAGGATTTGTCATCTCCTAAAGCAGATAAATATTCCTGCTATGTTGTTAGGGGAAAAAAGCATATTATAAAATAATATAAATGGTATAGTACCATTTTAATTTTAAGCAAAATTTAATCATGCTCATTTATATCTATATGGTAAAATTACTGAAATACAATAAAAATTTAAGTACTTGTCTCAGGGCCATAGCATTAAAGATGATTTAAAGAATTTTTAAAGCTTGTTTTTGTGCATTTCTATTTTTTATCGTAAGGAGCTAAAAGTAATTTAGCAAGTTAGGGAAGGACTCTCCTTTCAAAGTTTTCTTCCACTACTCTAATGAGGCCTATTTCTTTCAGATAAAAGATGGCTTTCAAATTGTAGAAGATATGACAATCAATTATTTGTGTTAGAGGTAGTGAATCATGCATCTGCAATATGCCTTTTTGAAACATGGATGAATTCCTACAAGCTCATAATTTAAGCATATTTAGTCGATAAGTGCAGATAGGAGAGTGTCATAAAGAGCCTTAATCCTTGGTTTATTCTTGATTAGTGACTCATTCACACTTGGTGTATATTTACCAATAACTGTGTGCAAATGCAACATGCTTAAGCCTGTGCACTAAGATGGGCAAATTGGTTACTGGTGAGTGATCATTGCAAATTATGAATACCAGAAAATCAACACTTGTATTTTTGTCACTCTAACCCTCTGTTAGACATTGCTTCAGAGAGACAGATTTTTTTTTCCAGTTCTGATGATGGATCAACATAAATACAGACAGCTCAGATAGCAAATCGCCCCACGAGTGTCACCTGCTAGTTGAGAAACTGAGTGTATGGCATAAAACACATGATTATATCTATGCTTTCTTCTGGAAAGTGCTTTGATAGGGTCATGAAAGATCAAAGGCATGCTCGGAAAGGACACAGGTGTCTGACAGGTTAATAACCTGCTTCACAAAGTCTCAGTGTACCTCAAATAACTCTATTCTGTTCCCAAGGAGATTATTTCTTAAACTTTACCTTGATTTTTAACCCTACTCTAAACCCATATAGTGAGTCGTCATTCACATGGTGTGAATTAAAATAAATTAAAATTATTTTAATAACACCAGGAATTGTGCTTTAATAGTTCCCTCATCATAACAATTTAAGAAAGTTTGTATACGAAAAAGAGATGAAATTCTAATTCTGAAAGACTTGGATCATGCTCAGAAACAGGCATAAATTTTCCCAAATGGAAACATGTTTATTACATAAAGACCGCAGATGCACCGAGCAGCTTGTCATCCCTTGGCTTTTAGGAGATACCCACACAACACTGAGAACAGCAGAGATCTGGCAATTTTCTAATTAAACGTGATCAATATTGACAACCAAAAGGCATCATTCTGGCCCAGAAGTAGATTTCTGGGCTACAATTATCTTATTTGTCTCTCTACATTGCTCATATTAACTAGATAAATTGGCTGATCAAATCTCCACTTTCATAATACCAGCCTGAAGAGAGAGGAGAAAGAAGGAAGAAAGTTAGGGATTTGCACAATAGTACAGACTAAATAAAAGATGTTTGTTCATCCACTCTTTTAACAAATAAAGGTGGACAGCTGCCCACTTCTACTGTGCTTGGTCTGTAGAGACTGCAATAATGAATAAGGCATCCATCCTGTGCACAAGATTAGAAATATGAGAGGAAACAGGATGCATAGTCATAATAGCAGGATCAAAGGCAGACTTTTCTTACGAAATATGTACAAGCAGTATTGTAGGGGTTCCTTGGATGAAGATGCTGGTACTTCTGTTAGAGTGAAGGGAACCATAAGAAGTTCTCTGGAGGAAGTTACCTCAGATGCAGAGACTTGGGGCAGAGACGTAAAAAGAGATGCAGACTAATTAAGAATTGTTGCAACCCAAAAACTGAAAGCTTGAAAGAAGGGGAGAAATCATAAGGATTCAGAGTGCTCTTACAGGGAGACATACTAAGGTAAGAAATAAGAGCTGAAAAGCAATCAGAAACCTGGGAGTTCTCCTTCTACCTCTGGTCCATTCTTTCTCTCTGCAGACTGACTTTGTATGCTTTTCCCTGCATATAGTAGAATATGGCTGTGCCCTGAATCTTCACTTGAAGGGCAGAAAGGACAATCTTCTTGCCCCATAAAATGTTAGTTTTAAGAGCTGCTTCCCCAAGCATGAAGTTGTATAGTTTCAGCGGCAAAGATCTGGAAGTTCCTACATGGGTGGATGATGTTAGCACTTGTCCGATACTCCCTAAAGGGCACCTCCACGCTGTGTGAGTGGCACTGTAGTACAGTTAGAATACAAGCTTGCAAGGGGAGCTGAGGGGAGACAACGAATCACTTTGGGGAACAATGAGAAGAGTAGTAATAACAATGCAGTCTGAATTACTGGTATGCTGCAGACAAACTGACAGCATTGAGTGTGATGAAAGGAACTGATAGATTTTCTTTTGTCTCATTTTTTATTCATTGAGCTCATTGCATTGTATGAAATTTTAATTTCTTTTGGAAACCAGAAATAAGATGATATAATAATTGTTGATTAAAAAGAGGACACAGGTGAGTAGGTAACACAGGTTCAATTTAGAATTTGTGCTGCCTGCTCACTTGCTTTGTGTCATCATGTTCTGGACTCATGTTTTCTGGTTTAAAAAGTGTGAGGATTTAAGGAAAATGTATATGGCTGGTGTGAGCCCCGCCTTTCAGGGTCTCCGTACAGACATTTGTAAGGTTTCCGGCTCTTTCTGTCCATGCCTATCATGGGATTTAGTGTCTTTCTTCATTCTCCAGGGATTTCATACATATGAGTCCACTGAAGGTATTTGTCAAGGCCTACATATTTGCCACTCCTAGATTATAACTGTAAATGTCTGTGTTTAGAATTCTAAGCCAGTATGTTATTAGCATTTCTAAATTGCAAGCCTAAAGATAGAGACTTTAGTCCAACTCCCATATTTTATAGTTGAGAAAATTTAGGCTCAAAAAGAAGTAGCTGGTTGGCATAATTTCAACAAGAAAGTAAAATCCTGAGATCATATTCTTCTTTTCAAAATTTTAGTGGGAAAATTTTCCTTGCTGTGGTACTATGAGCACTGAGTTTTGGTCAACGTTCTTTTTCTAGATACATACAATTGACCTTTCTGAATTTAAAAATCTATTTTTAAGTTTTAAACTGTCAAACTGTTGGGCAATTATTTTCTGGTTAATGAAATCTGACTTTCAGTGTGCTGCTACTGATGTAGCAGAATTTGGCAATTAGGTGAAAAGTTGTACCTATTTCTTTTTATTATGAAGTTAGGACTTTAACCTTCTTATGAATAGGTGAATGATTTTCCTTCTAATTTCATGTCAAAAAAGTTAAACTTTAGTAAGCAGTATCTGGTCTGTTCTCAAAAGCCAAGTCCTGTACATGGTGTCCTGTAACTCAAGGATTATTTTCTTCTTGCCTATAGAGAAACATGCCCTGATTTCTCAGTTAGCAGGGAAAGCAGAGTCAGAATCTTAGAGTTTTATACTTCAGAAAGTTGTCTAATTTGGTCCTTGGTGTACAGGGAGATGAACTCTTTAATTAACCAGGATAGAATACTATTACACTGACTTCGAGTGAACTCAACAGAGTGGGATTTATGTCTTCTTTTGGAACAGGTATTTGTTTCACCTTATAACTCATTACGTTGTCTTGTAGTTATTTATTTACCAAGGTATTTGCCCTTTGAGAACCTTGGGGATAGGAATACCTATCTGTTATCTTTTAGGGGGTCCAGCACGCAGAGGGGACTTGCTAAGTGCATGTTGCTTGTATCCAGCCGAATTCTACTTTGTTATAAAGCAGAGTGGGAGATTGTGTCTTTTTGTTTTGCCCCTGTAGAAGGCCCACATCCCCAGTGCCTAAGGAAGTAATAAAAGTGGCCAGTTAGGAAAGGTTTATTGAATGAATGAATAAAAGATGACTTCACACCTCCTGAAAGTCTACTCATACATTCATTCTTGCATTATCCTTTATTTTCCCATCTTGTATTGAAGTACTTAGAATGTTTCTCCTTATAAGCCTCTTCAGGCCCTGTTAAACTTCAAAATATTAGCCAAACTGAAAGAGATAATAGGCAAAGTGCCCCAATTATATTATTGCTTCTCATGCCAAGTCCTTCCCTTAAGTTACCAATTAAACTTAACAAGCAGCTTTGAGCATCTGTGTGTACAGAGGACAGGAGATCAAGCAGGTACTTAAGGCTTCAGCAAATAACTTGACCAAACATGTGCACCCTGTCAGTCATGCATTATGGTCAATCCTTGCTCACTCTTTTCTCTTGTGCCTGCATTGCCTCTATGGTGCCCCCGACATCCTGCTGGCTCTTCAGTCAAATATCCTGGGCTTGAATCCCGACTGCTACTCTACAGTTATGTGACTTTGAACAAGAAACTTAATGTCTTGCAGTCTCAGTTTGCCCCTGCAAATAGTGAGATAATGATACTTCCAAGGCCTGTTGAAAGGGTTCCTGAAATAATATATAATGCTTAGCACAGTGGCTGGTAATTGATGAATGCTGATTTTCTTTATAGGTATAAAAATGCATTTGCTTTCCATTTCTTCATATCCGGATCTTGAAGAGACAATACATTTAAGCTGCTCCCAAGACTTCTCTGATGCCAGTCGAATGGACCTGCCCTTATGTCAGTACTTACCTGTGCTCTGCCTCGCCTTCAGTCTGGTTCCACGGCACTGCGCTCTCATCCAGTTGCTTGTAGTGCACAAGTTAGCCTGTGGGTGTAGAAATGTTTGGTAGCACACCACCTTCTTTATAAGATAATTAGTCTTTGAATTTGTCTCTCCTAGTGAGATTTCAGCAACAGATAGGTAAGAGCTGTGGAAGACAAAACACAGAACCTCAAAGAATACATTCTGACTTACTGACCAAAGGACCAGATCTCAAATGCTCACCCCCCACCAGTATAGTTTGTTGTTAATAGCTGCTTCTAGTTAGCCTTCTCATTAAAATGTTTTTTAATTTATCCTTTGAGGGGGCTGGGGATATAGCTCAGTGGAATAAGCGCCTGCCTAGCAAGCGCAGGGTCCTGAGTTCGATCCCCAGTACCGCCAAAAAAAAAAAAATTTATCCTTTGAAATCACTACCATGGTCAATTACTGGCCATAAAGCACTCTGACAGTGTTCTGTGAAGGTTTCCAATGCCACAGTCACCTGCTCCTTCAGTCTGAACCCTAAATATTACACACAACTGTCTAAGATTAGTATTTCTGAATTAACCAGGTCAAATCAGCACAGGAACTGCCAACTCTGGAGTCTTTATTAATTTAAACAATTCTAGGAAAATAGACTCAAGAACTTGCCATCTAATTGTGGATCGCACAGGAGAGAAGGCTGTATTTTTACTGTTAGTGGGGTCTTTAGCCTCAATTTCTTGGTCTCACCTAAAAATATTAAGTTTTGAAGAGAATGATACACAATAATTTTAGACAGTGGCTACTTTTGGTGAAGCTGAAGCTGGTTGAAAGAAAGGGGATGTGAAATTAAAAAAAAAAACAAGAAGTTTCAATGCTAACATTCTCTTTAATTTCTTGAAAGTTACTTAGGGTGTTTTAAAAAATACATATTTTTCAATATAAAATTTTTATGTGAACTTAGTATAGTTTAAAGAGGAATAACTAACAGTAGTAATCGCAAGCCTATTGAATATTATTCATTTCCTTGCCCTATTATTCCTGCATCTGAAATGCAGAGTCACCTAAAAATATTAATACTTTATTTCATGTTGAAAAGTTCATCTAGTGCTGCTCATGTGGTCAGTAGGGTTTTCAAACTACCAGTTCCTAGAATGCTACTTGATAAGTCACGAGGCAGCCAGCCCCCCTCATGAGAAAACTTTAACTCTCAATATTTCTCTCTTTCCCTTACCTGTTCCACTTCAGTTCCCCTCAGCCACAAAAGCTAAACCTGCCCTCATCCTCTTTGGCAGGACTCTGATGATCAGCTCACCTCCCTTGGGTTGTTCTGGCCTGCCAACACCCACCTCAAGAAAGAGTTTAAAAGCCCACGCTTTGCCCAGATCACTGCTGCCTTGGTCCGCTAGGCAGCCTGCTACCCCCCTCCCATGTTGCCTCCCCAATAAAGACTTCTCTTGTGTCAGAAGGTCTGGTCTGGTTCTGTGTGGGTCTTGGTTCTATCACTACTGAAGGGTCCTCATGTGGAAGACAGCAGGTGGTGTCTAGGGCCATCAGCCACATTTGATTTTGCTGTACAAATTATGATTCTGGGTAAGAATCTGTTAAAGGAGCAGGAGGGATGTGAGAAAAGCTTTCCACTAACCTAAAAGAATATGTTAAATGACATGAGATTGATGGCTTTGGCCTCAAGAGGAAGATGAGTATAAGGGGGTGAAGGTTCCTGGCACAAGGTTTGATGAATTTGCCACAAATAAAGTCAGCATATGCAAATGGTGGAGAACCTATGGCATGCATGTTGTTTTCTTTTAAGTTAAAGGAGTTGTTTTTTCTAACCTAAAACCTCAGTTCTTTGGATTAAGTGCAGTGTCGGCACTCTGCGATCGGTGAGTTTTGGGGTGCAGTTTGGGCGCTCGTCTCTAAGTTTCGCCATCACTCTGACATGTTAAATACAGCTTGGATCTGACTTTACACCAAAAAGCTCATGTGTGGGAGGTTCGGACGCCAGCCTGTGGTCTTGGAGTGGTGGGAGCTTTAAGAGGCAGAAGACTTTTAGAGGAAGTTGGGTCACTGTAGGTGTGTCCTTGCCGGAATACCTGGACTCTGCAAAGTCCCTCTAAAAGGCTTTCACCTCTGGAAGCCCTTCCTGTTTCCGTGTGCTTCCCAGCCCAGGAGGTGAGCAGGTCCTTGTGTGGTGCGCTAGCACTATGATGTATAAGCTGCCTTTACACAGACCCAGAAGCTACCCAACAGCGGGTTGTGGGGTGAAACCTTTGATGCTGTGAGCCAAAGAGGACCCTTCCTCCCTATCAGTTGATAATATCGGGTGTTTTGTCACAGTAATGGGAAGCTACCACATGGTACATTGCATGTGCTTGAGACAGTCCCGGTTTTTCCCTATTTGAAGATAATTTGGGAATTATCTAGTTGTAATGTCTTTCATTGTCATGGTATATAATGTGGATGACAGGTCCCCCTAATGAGAAGAAATATTTTCTAACACATATATCTAAGATTCAGAGGACTGACCACTTCCTGAAGTAGAAACAAGTGAAGGAAGCCAAGAAGATGACCATCAAGGGAGCGTGGCCTCGTCAGCTGTTTGCAGGTTCATACTGGGTTGTTCTGGGGTTCAGAGCATGAAGCTGAATTTCAACAACCTCTCCAGTGTGTCCATTTGCAGGAGGCACTCGGGGGTCTTTCAGTGTCCAAACTGTGGACCGTGGGGTGCAGAATTATTTTAGCTGTTCTTCGTTTCTTTTTCTTATCAACTACTGTATCACTTGTCTGTCTAATATTTGTCAAACCTATTGATGCTTATGTGATTTACAAAATAAAATTATATTTACAAGGTATCAAATTTATAATGGTTGCATTCCTTTGTGTATTTTTCCCAACAAGTGCTACTGCTGAAATGCAAACTTCACCGTGTGTATCATTGCTTTGTTCGTTGTCAGTCTCCATGTTCTAAAGGATAATGGGAATTACAGTGCTCTTCATCCAGCTTCACGGACAGGCCAGGTGAGCTCTACGGCACAAGCTTGTTTCACGGTTAGTGCTGTGCTGATGCATGTTTAACGAGTAGTTCTGTGTCTGGGTGGGGGTTGTGGTGGAGGAGGGTCTGTGTGGAACATGTTAGTTTCTGCACTACAAACACTTCCATGTGGCTGTCTTCAGTATGAAATTAGGAAAAGATGCTTTCCATTGACTTGGGCTGAGAGGTGCAAATTGGCTGTACTAGACCCCTGGACTAACCATCTAGTTCCCATAATTCCTAGTTTAATGTGCTTTTCATTCCTTTGAAAGTAAAGCTGCCTTGGTAAGAAGCTGTGATAGCACATTACTTATGGAATCAGGGCCGTCTTTTTGTATACCAACTCCAGAGTCACAGAAATATGAGAAATCATTCATGTCTGAATGCCCTAGGTCTTCCTTATGCCTCTGTATCACCTGCTCTAACTTACAGTTGATGTTCCTGACTCTCCAGAGCATTTCCATGAGATTTGCCTGGTTATTTTGCCTATTCCATGAAAACTTACCTTCAGGGTAGCCCCTTGCCATATGTCCAGTTGGTGAGAGATAGCCTACCAGATTATGATTTTAAGGACCAATTTGATCTGGTCTCCCAAGAATTATATTGTCATTGATAAGTCTCATAATACAAGACCCTCTTGACTTTTATCAGCTTTCCTTCATACACTGCTTTCCAAAATGAGTTGTAAAAAATAATAGTCCTTAGAGATGTTTGGTGTAAAAATATTCCATGGTCAAATATAAATGGTAAGTACAGCATAGTGCTGTACTTTTTTTTTTTTTTTTTTTTCCGGGACCGGGGATCGAACTCAGGGCCCTAGTGCTCAGCAGCAAGCACTTAGCCCACTGAGCTGTACCTCCAGCCCAATAGTGCTGTACTATACCTGCTCCCCCAACCCATAAGAGTCAGAGTCCATGGTAACAAATTAATGCTCTGAGCAATCTTTGAGAAAGAAATATACTTTAACTTGATCTAGCAGTTTCAAAGTTTGTTCAAGCATGGGTACACTCCTCACTGATCTTTAAATCTCATGAAACATGCTTCTGGGAACACTGAGCTAATAGTTTACTGCAGCACCTACTTTATCACATTTGAAATTCTGTTCCATGAAGTACTCTTTAGCTTCCCATATCTGCTTAATAAAATCCCCACTCTCTGTTTTTTCTTTTTGGTACCGGGAATCAAACTCACGACCTCGCACCTGCCAGGCAGGAGCTGCGCTGCTGAGGCTCACATGCCCACTTTCACACCGTTCAGTTTTCAGATGGCAAGGGGTTGCATTCCGAGTTCAATCACTGGCCTGGCTCTTGCAGAATTCAGTGGGCAGCCTTTGTGTATCTTCCATGATTTCTCTTACTTTTTGATATTTTGTGCAGCAAAAGGGAATGGTCTTTTTAATAAAGCATTTTTGTATGGAAGAACCACTAGGCAATATTGCCTTTTGCCTTCTTCACTCGAATACCTGACTGGAATGGTGAGCTGGTCAGTGGTGAGTGAAGAGAAGGAAGTACGGGTAGAAGGGAGTAAAGTAATAGACCTTCGCCTCAGGCAGAGGAATGTAAATGCGGAGGTGCTAAGGAGATGGACCAGTTCCCTTTCACTGAAGAGAAAGAACTGCACAAGTGCCTTCATTAAATGTGCATTGTAATGCATTTGCTTATTTTCCTCAGGTAAGAACACACTTTAAATTTGAGCGGCAACACCTAGTATGACCCACGTGGCTTCTGTAAGCCTCTTACACCTATTCCCCTGTTGTAATGGAAACCCTCCACTTCACTTTTTCTCACCTGGTACATGTATGCTTGATTCATCGCTGCTGTGCATCTGGTACTGAGCTTCAGGTCCCCTGGCGATAGTCATGAATTTCCTCACTGCTCAGGGTGATAGCCTCGGAGAAGCAAACCTGCCCAAAAGGAACAATAAGGTTACTAGTATTTTTCTCATGAGTGCCCAGAGGAATTATATCATTGCTTCAGATTTCTCTATGATGAGATTTTTGTCTTTGGGGAATATCTGTTCTGCGATCGAACCAATCTACATCTGTAGGGAATAGAAACACTTAAACTGCCCTTCATTGCTCTGAAGGTACTCATCTGTTCCAAGAGCCAAGGAAAGTAACACTGGGACCTTTTAGTGCTGCCTCTTCCACAGCCTCAGTTACTTACACCTTGGAGAAATGCTCTCTGACGTGAAAATCCCTACAGCTTGCCTCTTCTGGGTGTCCAATGATTCCCAAGCATTTCATCTACCGGCGCCCACACCCAACGCTGGCCTTTGTTTTCTAATTTCCAGGGTGTTTCCAGTCAAATTTCATTCATTTCTATGTTCATCTTTTCTAGCAATAAAGTATAGTCATTCTGTGCTCACCTTTTCATGGGATGACCTGGGAATTTGCTCTCGCACTCTAACTCTGGTCCCTGGTTTCTTGGGTGAGGCGTTTGGTTTGGAGAGTGGATGCTGAGATGCTTTTCTCTTTGACTTCGCTGTTTTCAGGAGCTTCTTGTGCAACATACGGTGGATCATGTTTGGAGTGGCTCTGTGTGTGTGTGTGTGTGTGTGTGTGTGTGTGTGTGTGTGTGTGTGTTTGTGTGTGTGTGTATATATGCATGTGTGTGTAACACTACTAGGGATTGACTATAGGATCTTTGCACAGAGCTACGTGTACTAATGTAGCCTCCTTTAAAAAAATATTTTGAGACAGGAACTTGCCAAGTTGCCCAGACTGGGCCCAAACTGTGATCCTCATGTCTCTGCTACCCAGATTGCTGGGATAGGCATGTGCCACCAAGCTCAGCTGTGGTTGGAGTTTTAAAATGACTACACCAAAAACTGCTGTGTTTGGAGCTCTTCAGGTTGCCCAGATGAGTGTATAGGTGCTTGATGCAGGTTTTGACTATGCCCATGTTTCCCTGTGTGCTGCCTTATCCCTGGCCTCACAGCACCGTTGGCATCCTGTCCACAGTGCCCGTGCAGGTGCAAGCCTGGTTCAGTAAAAAGGCCTGTTTTTGGTAATTGCTGAGGGTCTCTTTCAGTTTTCCTGTGCTCACTAATCTCCTTGGTACTTTGATCTCTGATGTTGTGATTAGGTGCCACTCTTTTTAAAAAAATTCATAGTTTTTGACCCCTTTACACTCTTCTTTGCCTTAAGAGCTGACTTCGATCTTAAGCTCTTGGCTTGGCATGCTTTCCAAGTTCCACATTTGTTACACTGTAAGGGCAAGGATGCTCACCTCAGTCTTGGCTATGTGGGCTCTGCTGGCTGGGCCAGACACCTTAACCTAAGAAGAGGTTTTGAATTTTCGTTTGGCACTTGGGGTTTTTGGTCTTTACTCCTAACCAACCTGCGGATTCGGGGGTAGGCCCTCAGGGTGCCACGGAGTTGGAGGCCGTGCCCCTCCTCATGGCACTCATGGTTCAGCTGCTGGAGAAGAGGGTGGAGTTTCTAGACTTCAGCTGCAGCCCCTCCAGGATGGATGCAGGATGCAGTCTTCACCCTTCCACCCCTGCCACCGTACCTCCTGCTGCTAAAGGGCTTCAAGTCAAGACTTGAACAAACTGCCACGCCTCCTTCTATAACCAGCTCCACAAAATGGGACTTTAAATTAGTTTTTCTTCTCCAAACTTCTTCAGACCTAGGGATAAATTGCCATCCCCACCTCTCCTCAGCTCAGGTAAGTTGGCGGAATATGCAGGTCTTGGAACCAGGAGGTGAGAATCCCGTTTCATTTCCGTGGGCGAAGGAGAGTCTTGGTCCAGAAGTGATGAAAGAAGTCTGGATCCGTCTCATTACTGCCCTTCCCAGAGTTCCTGGCTATAAAAGGCCCTAACACTTGTACAGGGTAAGATGGTGATTTGGGTGATGAGCGCCCCCCAGCTAGATGTGAAAAAATTCTTTTTCCTTTATGCTAAAATAAATGGCCTCCTGTGAGTAGGCCAGTGGCAGGCAAATCAACCCCAGCATATGGACTTAAGTGACCAATAACACTTCTATAAATTCAGCTCTGCATGAAAACTTAAGGATTTGGCCTCTTGGGAATACACATTGTATTCCCATGAAGTATGTCAAAAGGCCTTTGCCTCCTGTTTGTCAGTGGAGGAGGCAGGCACGGCTCCCTCGCATCACCGGGAGTGTCCTGGGAGAGTGCTGTGCTGAGCTCCAGCTTTTCTTGTCCTTGGAGTGGTTGCTGGAGGTAAATGGAGTAAAGATAAACACAGTTCTCCTGTGATCACTTATTTGAAGGGGAAGAAGGTTGGTTTTCCTTTTTGATCCTTTATATTCTGCTCTTTTGCTTAATACCACTAATACTTCATTTTAGGGTGGTTCATCTGCTTGTTCTCAGGTTTTATTTTTTATTAGTATGTATTTGCATTACTTAATCATCACACTCCTCGTGGGATTGGTCATAACACGTCCCCATCTCTATGTTTCACCCTCTTTCCTTGCCCTCACTCTCTCCTCTCATTATCGCTTGAACCTCTTCTGCTAGGAGGAAAATCTTTCTCCCTATTTCCTGTTATCGCCTACTTGTTCTTTATTTATATTTTTTGTTTCCCATATAAGGAAAACCATGAAGTATGTCAATTTATGTGTTTGATTTATTTTACTTGACATAATGATCTGGAGGTGAATCCATTTTCCTACAAATGATTCGTTTATTTTTTATGGCAGAGTAGTAGTCTGTTGTGTATAAATATCATGTTTTCTTTATCCGTTCATCTGTCAATGGGCATGTAGGCCACTTCCAAGATGTAACTACCAGTATGTGCTGCTGTAATATGCAAGTATCAGTGTGATACACTTTTAACGCTTCAGGAAGGTGTGCAGAAGGAGAATAACTGGATGAAATAGAATTTCTAGTTTTAGCTTTTTGAAGAATCTCTATGCTGATTTCCATAGTGGTTGTGCCTGTTTAAATTCCCACTGGCGATGTAGAAGGTTCCCTGTCTCCTGCAGCCTTGCTTGCACTTGCTGTTATTTGATTTTTTAATGATAGCCACTCTTTCTGAAGTAAAATGGAGTCCTGGTGTTTTAATCTGCATCTTTCTGATGACCAGTGATGCTGGAACAGTTTTCCTGTATTTATTGGCCATTTGTATTACTATTTTTGAGAACTGTCTATTCATTTTGGTTGTCCATTTTTTGACTGGGTCTTTTAGTTCAGGGAACCTACCTTTTGAATTCTTTATATATTCTAGATATTAGTTTTCTGTCTGAGGAAGTATCTGACAAAATTTTTCCCCCATTCTGTGGATTGTGTCTTCATTTTGTTGGTTATTTCTTTCATGATGCAGAAGCTTTTCAATCTGATATGATTCCACACTTGATCGTAGCCAAAAGGCTGAGAAGCAATGTCTGATACGATTCCATTGGTTTTTTTCCTTGCTATTACTTCTTGTGCCACTGGGGTCATATTCAGAGTCCTTACATACCCCTGCTCCCCAGAGTTTTACCTATTTTATCTTCTAGCAGACTAAGTGTTTCTGTTTTAGCATTTCGATCTTTGATCCATTTTTATTTTAGTTTAGTACATGGTGAAATAAATGGGTCTAGATTTAATATTCTGCATGTAGATAGTCCCTTTTTCCAGCACCGTGTATTAAAGAGGCTGTTTTTTCTGCCAGTATAGGTTTTTAGCCCTTTTGTCAAGTGAAAATCAAATACCTGAAGGTGCCTGGGTTTTTCTGCATCCTCTGTTCTGTTCCATTGATCCACATGTCTGTTCCTGTGCCAAAACCATTAAAATTATGGTTTCTAAGCGCAACCATTTTCCTACAAATTCAAGTTTGTCCTTACGGCATAGTGGTACCCCACTGCATATGAATATGACATTTTAAAAATCCATTAGTTGATTGATGGACATATAAGCTGCTTTGGCTGAATTCAGTTGTTTTTATCAATCTAGCTTTGTGATATAGCTTTATGCCTCCTGCTTTACTGTTGTCACCCAGGACATATACGTCCATAACCACCTCTTTTATTCCCTTTCCTTGCCTGATTGCTCTGGCAATGTTTTGTTGAGGACCTGTGTTGAACAGAAGTTATGACAGTGGACCTCCTTGTCATATTCCTGATTTTAAAGGGAAATTTTTAGCTTTTCCCCACTTACCCACTTAATCTGATGCTGGCAGAAGGCTTGTTATAAATGACTTTTATCAGATTGACATAAGATCTTTCTATACCTATTTTCTTCAGCGTTTTCATCCTGGAAGGATGTTGGAGTTTTTTCAAGATCTTTTTCCTGTATCTATTGAGGTGGTTGTGTGCTTTTTGTTCTTGTCTCTATGTGATGTATTACATTTGTTGATTTCCATGTGTTGAACCATCCTTGCACCCTTGTAATGAAGCCAACTTGGTCATGATGTGTGATCTTTGTGATGGTTTGTTGCATTCTGTTTGTCAGTATCTTGTTGAGGATTTTTGTATCTATGTTCAATAAAGAAATTGGCCTGTGGTTTACTTCTTTGGTCTGATTCTTGTCTGTTTTTGGAATCAGGGTAATTCTAGCTTCCAGGAATAACTTTAAGAGTATCACTTCCATTTTTAATCATTTAAAAGTTTGAAGATCATTGTCATTATGTCATCCCAGGAGTTCTTGTAGAATTCAGCAGTGACTCCATCAGGGTCTGGGCTTATTTTTAGTTGGTAGGTTTTCCAGTAACTGCTTCAATTTCATTGCCTATTATTGAATTATTCAAGGTTTTTATATCTTTTTGGTTCAATATATGTATAATTCATATATATCTAGGCACCTGTCCATTTCTTATTTTGCCAGTTGGCATACAGGCTTGCAAAATAGTTGCTGGTAATCATCTGGATTTCTGCAGTGTCTCTTGTGATTTCACCTTTTTCATTTCTAATTGCGTTGATTTGGGTCATTTCTTTCTTTTCCTGGTCAGATTGGTTAAGAGTTTGTCTGTTTTGTTTATTCTTTCAAAGAACCAGCTCTTCAACTCATCAGTTCTTTGTAGTGCTTCTTTTAGTCTTCACTTCATTAACTTCTGCTTGGGTCTCTATAATTTCCTTCCTTATACTAGTTTGGGATTGGATTTTTCTTTTTTATTTTTAGGCATTGCGGTGCATCATTAAATTATTTATTGAACTTGCTCTGCTTTTCTGATGGGGGATTCCAGCAATAAACTTCCCTCCTAGAACTGTCCTTTGTGTCCAGTAAGTTTTGGTATGTTGTACTGGCACTAATTCTTCTGTGACCCATTGATTACTCAAGACTGTGTGGTTTAATTTCCATGCATGTAGACTATTTCTGTGAGCTTTCTTTGCCAATATGTGGGGACATTATTTGCCTCTTCTCATCATTTTTGGCTTTATGTCTACTTTGTCTGAAAATAGGATAGCAACACCTGCTTTTTTTCACGTTCCACTGCATGGAATATTGTTTTCTATCCTTTGACTTTTAGCCTACAATCTTGTTTGGGGGTGTTCAATGTGTTTCTGGTACATAGCCTAGTGTTAGATTTTGCTTCTTGATCCATTCTGCCAACCTGTTTTTTGATTGGAGAATTGACACCATTCACATTGAGAGTTTTTACTGAGAGGTGTGGACTTATTTCTGTCCATGTATTATTCCCCCATTCCTGATTCCCTTTCTCTTCCTTCTTACCTGCCCACCTTTTCCAGTGTATTCACACTACTGAACTTTTTTGATATAGCTGGCACCGTTGTCTTTTGTAGGGTGCCTTCAGGAAAGTTTTGGAATGGTAGATTGGTGGTCATGAATTCCTTTAGGTGCTCTTAATCAAGGAAATATCCTATTTCTCTATCAATTTTGAATGATAATTTTTTATTTTTAAAGTTAGATTTACTAGTAAAGAAGAATCACGATATATCACGAACAGGTACAAATTCCTTACAATGAATATGATCATTATGAATGACAGTTCGCAGGAAAAACCAGTCTGGGATAGACGGTGTTTTCTTCTGTGCTTTAAATCACTTCTTTCTGATCTCTGGGCATGCAGAAAATCAGAAAAGCAAAATTTGAAATATTAATCAATGGAAGATGAGAGCAAAGCAAGATAGATGATCCCATTGAGGAGTAAAAGTAAATTAATATATTAGCAGTAACAGAAAAAAAATAAAGAGAAACAAGCAAAGTAAAGAAAAATAAGGGGAAAAAGTTAAAAGAAGACAGAGAGAGAAAGATATATATATATATATATATATATAGAGAGAGAGAGAGAGAGAGAGAGAGAGAGAGAGAGAGAGAGAGAGACCCCTAGCCCAAAAAAATTCAATGAAGGAAAAAGCAAGAGAAAAAAAAATTAAACTGATTTAAAGAATTCATCTGTGTTTTTGAATAGGTGGTTCTGGTCAGGATCTGCAGTCTTGGAATTTAGCAAATCATGCTTTTCTGCCCTGAGGTTTAGAGCCTGAAGCTTGGGAGGTCCCCTTCCTGCTCTAGGGGTCCTGTGTCCATTTCCTGCAGCCTGTGGCAACAATTTAAACTAAGGTGTTTCCTTCCTCAAAAATGGTACAGGGGAAAAGCAATCAGCCTCTGGCCTCTGCTAGGTGTAGGCTGTGGGTCAGTGGTTCAAGAAGGCGGTTTGGTGTAATGCTAGCACGTTCAGATCCAGCCTCCTGTGAAAGCCACACTTACTGGGCCTAGCTTCTCACTAGAGGAGGCAGAGCCTCTGTCCTTCCTGACCTGGGCTTACACTTGTCAGGGTTCTATTTCTAATTCAAACCCTCTCATGACTGTTGTTGCTCTCTCTTACCCAGTCACTGTGAAAAAATAACACTGGAAACTCTGAGGTCGATTTGTTCTGTGGCTGGTTAAAATGAAGCCTGATTATACACTGTGGATTAACTAATGGTCAACTGAACTGAGTCAGCATGGTTCTGGGTGTGGAGCACCCACCTGAGCACTGTTGCTAACAGCATAAGATGAGAACTGCAGGGGAAGATGGTGCTGTTGATTCTCCTGGAGAAGCTTGTCACACTGGTTTTGTTGACATGAACCTGGCTGTTCTCATCCTTGAGGAGCTTAGGTCCTTGCTGCCACTGAGGATGCCTGTGGTTCTCTGTGGAGAAGATCTAGTCCTTACTTTGAGTGTCGCTTTCCGGCATGAGTGAGATCCCTCAGGCTGTTGGCAGAGATCCTTCTTCCCACTGGCACAGACTTTCTAGCTTCCACCGCTGATCTTGGGCCTTCCCAGGGCAGATTCTTGAAACAGATTTGCATGAGACATTGTCATAGCCTCCAGGCCTCCAGTTGGACTTGTGGAGGACATTGCCATGGGCCCTAGATCTTCAGCTGGACATGTGCAGGACATTGCTGGGGGACCCAGGCCCTCAGCTGGATTCTTTGGTTCTCTAGTGTGTGGAAAGTTCACCTGCACTCTTCTGATTTGACTCTTTGGGTGAGTATTATAAAATAATCTTATAAATTACATGACATTAAATTTATTCCCTTGTAAACCCTGAATACACAAACACTCTCTGGCAATGTGGTGGGCACTGTGCTGGCTTTCTTTTTGAATGCTACCCTGCCTTGTGGTGTCACTTTCAGAGTAAAACCTACAATAATTTGTAGTTTACCATGACTGGGAGCTTTTCTTCAAGCAAATGTTGCAGGCCAGGTCTGTCACTTCTTTCTGGAGCTGTCAACAAGCTGTGGCTTCCCTTCTTTCCTGGGGTCTCAGCCTTGTCTACAGTCAGGTTGGTTGGGACCTCTTCTGCCTGGTATGGAGGGGAAATGAAACACAGGCTAGGCATAAAGCTCATGAATGACCGTGACTGGGGGCAAAATCCACTGGTGCAGAGTCAACCTAGGTGAGCACTGTGTGCGAGTGGGTGCCCCTTATTTCTTTGTAGAAATTTTTTAGGCTTATTGGAAACTGCAGATAATCACTTGAGGGGTATGTGTAAATCTGGAGCTCATCTTTCAATGTATGGATGCTAAGCAGTGTGGTCAACATGCTTCTTTTGAAGTTACATCCTTGATGCTGAAATATCTGAAGCATCTGGGTCCACTTGAAGCCCTCACCTTGTTAATCTGGTAGATGCTATATGTTACATGATAAAGAGTTCAGGAGAAGACGTGACTATAGGGAGGATGCTTGTTTGGGTCCTCCAAATATACACTTCCTGACTTCCTTGACAGGTTCTTAAATTATGGGATAATCAGAGAAGTGAGAGAAGCTGTATTGGGCGTGGGTTTTAAAAGACATTTTAAATTGTAATTTTAAGTTGAGATAATTAGAGATCCATATGCAATTATAAAAATAGTATAGAGCAATCCTTTGTACATTTTGCCAAGTTCTTCCAATGGTAATATTTTACAGAATTAGAACATGGAATCGCACTCAAGATATTGACATAGTACATTCCACTGATCTTATTTAGATTTCTTCAGTTTCACTTGGACTTGTTTGTGTGTGTGAGAGAGAGAGTGCTCAGAAAGTTCTCCACAGTTTTAGCTCCTGTGTAGCTTCACACATCCACCCCTACAAAATCCTGAACAATTCCTGCTCCATGGAGACCTTTCTTCGATTGCGTTTTCACACCTCACTTCCTCCTGCTCCATTACCTCCCTCACCCAGTCCTAAAACTTTGGCAACCACTAATCTATCATTTGTAAAATTTCGTCACTTAAAAAGTCACATAAATGTAATCTTACACAATGAAACATTTTTGGATGTCTTATTTTGCTCAACTTAATTCTTTGAGTCATCCAAGTTTTCATGTGTATCACCTATTCATGTTTTTATTGTTGAGCAATAATCTGTGGTAGCTATGTGCTGTGGCTTATTCAGTCATTCATTCCTGAGGGATATCTGCGCTACTGCCTGATTTTTGCTATTACTACAAATAAAGTTGCTATGCCACTCACGGGCAGACTCTTTTTCATGAGTATATGTTTGCATTTCTCTGGGATACATGTACTTATACATCCTCAGGAGGGTATTTGCTGGATCATGTAGCAGTTGTATGTTTAAGTTTCAAACTTTCAAACTTCATATATATTTACTTTTATTCCCACTGCATGATTTCCTGCTAGCATTTGGTGTTGTACTTATTCTTTTAGCCTTTCTGATAGGTATGTAGTATCACTTTGTTGTCATTTTAATTTGCATTTAAATGTGGTTAATAATATTGAATATTTGCTCATGTGCTTGGTTACCATCTTTGTATCTTTCCCAGTGAAATGTCTCTTCATGTCTTTGCTCACTTTCTAATTGGATTATTTACTCCTGAGTTGCAAGAGTACCTTGTATATTTCACACACCAGTACTTTGTTGGATATGTAGTTTACAAATATTCTTTGCAAGTCTCTACTGTTTCATTTTCATTTTCTATATAGGGGTTTTTACAGAGCAAATTATTTTTTTTTTCAGTGAGGTTCAATTTATCCGTATCAAGTCTGAAGCTCTTTGTACAGCCCCAATATTTTCTCCCATTTTTGTTTCTCATTTTAATCACTTAATTCTATAATTATTTTTGGTTAAATTTGGTATAAGTTGTAAGGTATGGGTTGAGTTTGACATTTTCTAATGTTTTGCAGATGAATTTCCAGTGGCTCTAGTATTATTTGCTGAGAAATATGTTCTAACATAAAGAAGGCCAAAGTTATAATAACCTACCTCAGGAAAGTATTATTCTTCTGCACGGGCCTCAGGAGCTGAAAGGCTGCTCTGCAGTCCTGGAGCGCACCGTGAGATTCATAAAGGTCTGTGAGGTCTGATTTACTCTCTCAATTTTAACAGAGGACATTAGTTCTCTGGATTTCCAAGAGACTTGAACCTTGGGCCAGGGCTATTCTACTAATTGTTCACTGTAGAAAACGACACTTTCTTTTTTTTTTTTTATTTTAAAAACATAAAAGTACAAAAACATATTGACAAACAGACGCCAATTATCATAAAAAATAGTACAATCACCACTAATCTATAGACAAGGTGATATGGTCTCAACAGTGGTTATTGCTTTATCCATTGATATTTTCGAATTGTAAATGTATGAACCCATATACAGACATGCAAATTTAGTCAGACAGTTAATCCTCTCAACAACAGAAAAAACACAAAAACCAAGAATCCAAAGACAAGAAACAAAACAGGCAAACAACAACAACAGCAACAACATCAACAACAAAAAAAACCACCACTTGTTGCTGCTTTACATATTGATATCTTCGAAGTGTGTGTTCAGCATAACACATACAGACATACAAGATTAATCAAATAACCCATCATCGATTATTCCTTAGCATTAAGTGATATAATACAATAGTAGCACCATGTTAGCCCTCCTGCATATATGTATATTCATATATATTCATATATACATACATACATTTTTGTCTTTTTCTTTTCTCCTTTCCTTCGTCCCATCTGTTCTTTGTTTTTGAACAGATTTCCTTCATGACTCTTAGTTTATATTCCCACACTCGGGTTCTTACACCAGTGATACAATACGTTGCCTGCACATGTATCGCTGATTTATTTCACTTATGAGTATGGACTCCAGTTTTGTCCACTTGCCTACAAAGTCCCCAAAACTATCTTTCTTTATAGCTGAATAATATTCCATTATATAAAAATGCCACAATTTTTTAATCCAGTCTTCTGTGGATGGGCACTTGGGTTGCTTCCACATTTTAGCTATTACAAATTGTGCTGCTATAAACATGGGTGCACATATATCAGAGTGATATGATGTTTTCAGATCTTCT